>VCKV01000032.1:0-89357 GCA_005876975.1 Drosophila orena | reverse complement strand
GAGTGGGAAAAAAATTTCCATGCCCGGCTCGAACTTGAGATGATAATCAAGGTAATGGCTAGGCCGTTTGGCCGGAAATGACTTAGTGTTTGCTGGGAAATTAAGCGACAGGAGAGAGCACCAGGCGGGCGGAAGAAGGTGTAATGAATTTAATTGAAAAGTTCGTATATGAACGTCATGTTTGGGAAATGACCTGCCATTGTGCGAGCTCCTAAAGTGAATTATGGAAAATTGCGGGCACGCGCCGCAAATCGACGTAGTGGGCCACAAATCGCGTTAAATGGACCGCTGGAGAGATTTTTGGTTTTTTGCGCCGGAAATGGCAACACAAATAATGCAGTTCAATAATAATTGCTAATACGACTTGTCGGCCCTAACAAACATTACATTCTAACTGTTCCGTAATTAATTAGCCAGCGGAGCGTTGACAGTTACATGAGCCGATCAAATGGCGAAAGAGTCATGGTCCTTGGGGCCTGGTATAGATACAGATACAGATGCAGATACAGATACGGATACAGATATAGATGGCGATATGGCTGGTGTGTTAGATAAATGTCCTAGTAGATAGTTCCCACGAGTGCCGTTTAGCATGTGCGATAATGGGGACACTCGCCCGTTGACTGGGGCAAAATACATTTGTGTTAATAATAGACATTGGCAGTGCCATTTTTCATACACCAAGGGAGCCAAGTGCGGGTACAATTGGCCGGAAGGTAAACAAATGGCGGCACCAGGATAGCTGAAAAATTGATACGAGCCAGCGTTTGGCTCTCCCTTGGATATATACGTATTTCCATGGTAAATTATGGTTAGATAAATTATGCTATGCGATTTATCGGCCTCACAGCACTTGCCTCAATATTTATGCCGGCTAATCTAAGAAGTTGGAAAAATCATAACTCAGACGGCGGTGCTCCAGACCAAACTTGTATGTGGAAAATTGTCTGAATGCAGCCGGCTCGTATACAAAATACTCCTGTACGTAGGGGTAATTGAAACTCATCATCTTAAGTTGGCAGCAATGGAGGGGCACTGACTCACAGGCTCTGAAAAGAAGCCAGCTCACCGGGCCACACATAAATTTAGCCATAAAAGAGCATTTAAGATAAGCTTGCAGTTATGGTCGTTAAAATTCAAAATGCCATTTAAGGGGAGACAGAGAAAAATAATAATAGCAGAGTGGGAGGCGAAACAGCACGACATCCTGGGAATGTTGAAGCACTGCACAAAGCCAACTTGCAACGGATGCGGCAAGTAAAAAACGCGAGCCATTTACCTAATACGCTAAATATCCAAAATCACATTGGACCTGGGGATCGGGGACTCAGCTGCGGTTCGCTCATGGCCCAGACAACATTTTATGTCCTTTTTTTTACTATTTGCTCGCACAACCTACAGGATCCCTCTCAAACTCGACTGCGAGCACACATTGCCAAGCTTTATGCTGCCAGCGATAGCAGTTTAGTGTCGTTGATGTTAATTTTTGTAGCCAGCCAGGTGGGGATTGGCAGCTGCAGAATGCATCCCCATCCTCCATCCGCATCCCCATCTGTGGAAAGAAGAACCTCATCATCGAGAAGCATTGCATATCGCCGACTGCCTCGATTTCTGCTGACTTTCGCTCGGCATTACGCTCGATTGAGTGCACAATTTCATTAACCGTATGTGCCTCAAAAGGGGTCAGGTCCTGGCTCTGTTCCTGGTCCTGGTTCTGGTTCTGGTCCTGGTCCTGGTCCTGGTCCTGGTCCCCGGGATATCGAGCTAGTGGATGTAGAGCGGGAGTAAATGTGGTTACCAGAGTGCCGACAGCTGGGAGACGCGAATCGTGGACCTTCGGATGGTGCATTTTCCGGACTAACAATCGCTCAAAAATGGGACAGAGCTGTCGCTAAGGAGTTTGCATGTTGTGGGGCTAATGTCTATAGATATATAATAGTTTTCCACCAATTTATCCGATTTAAGTAAGTCAGCGAAAGGCAAAAGTACGCTGTTTTAACTGCAGCTCCTAACGTCTTTGTTTCATTTTCTAACCAAATAGAATTGAGCTAATGCCATTAAGTATTCAGTATCTAAGCCAGATAATGAAAAACAAATATATATTCAAAATGTTAAATGCAAGCATATTAAATTATGAATATTATGTGAATATATTATTATTATTATGTTAACAATTGCAAGCATTTTAAGATAATATGAATAATTTTATTTCTGAAAATTTAGTACGTTCACTTTTTCCCTAAATCTAAGGATTACTAATAATTGATCATTTTGATAACCTTACTTAATACTCGTAGTAGAAAATAATACTCCTGCATTTACTGGGAGCCAGCTATGGCAGCTACAGGAGCAGGATCAATACATGTTGCCACCAATTTCAGGGAAAAAATCTAAATGCATAATGAAGCATGCCAAAGATTGATGTATCTTTTGCGGCTTTTGCGGTTCGCTTGCACTGCGGAATCGGTTTGTAATTAGTTTGCAGGTCCGGGTTCGATGACCCGCCGACCTGTCACTCAGTCGACGGGACTCAGACGTACAAAAACTTCTGTCGCCGCCCGACTGGCCCGAGTTGATTTCCCACAAAAGTGTGCCACACACACTGAATGCCTTTGAAGTGCTTCCCTGAATGAGTGAGTGCGAATACGAATGCGAATGCGATGTGAATCTGAGTGCTTTATTCATGACGGCAATGCCTTTGCTGTTTTGTGGCTTTTGGCATGCCACAGAAGTTATGCACTAACCGAGGCCCGGCACTTTGCAAATTTATGCTCTGTCTGGGCCAGTTCTTGCTTAAATGTATTTTTTGGCAGGCCAAAGTTGCCGGCAATTGAAAAGTTCACCAGGCCCTGGCCAATAACTTTTTAAATGCCTCCTTGGCTGGCCCAAAGCTCGAGTGCCGAAAGTCTTCAGAGTACATGTGTCCAAAATAAATAATCCTGGTCCGGCTCAGTCGTCTCTGTCGCAGAATCTTCTGCCACTGTACTGCATGCGAGTGTCTGTGAATCAACACCATTTGTCGTCTGTCAAGTGACAATTGAATGCAATGACTTTTGCCAAATTGATTCTCGACAACGGAACGCAGCGGAACGGAGCGGATAGGAGCGGATAGGAGCAACAATGAAGGCGACAATGAATCCTACTATCGAATGCAAGACACTTCTCCGTCTGCAGTTGGCCAAGATCCTTCAGATGCGAGTATTTATGTGTGTCGTCGAGATGGTCGCATCTGTGTGAATGGGTTTCGTTTCATTTCATCTCAGTGGCTTTCGTTTCGTTCGCTTAGCCTTGAGTTCTTCGCCCAAAATAAATGGCATATTAAGTATACGCTCAGTGGCACCTGCGACTGGGTGCCAAACTAACACCGAATGCGCATCGGGGCCACGCCTAATAGTATATGTATATAGGTGCAAAATGGATAACCATATTAAAAAGAAATGGATGGCCGATTCAAAAATGGAAGCCATACAAGGGAAACATATTGGAAATCATATAAATTATCTAAATATTTTATATTTGGATTTGATTCCTGATAAAAGCTTAGTTTGTTTACTAGTGCTGAATAAATTATATGAATTTCTAATAGTGAATTGTTAGTACAAACAATCGAAGAAAGGAAAGCTTAAATTAAGAAAGACACTTCCTATCATAAAGCAAAATTAAGAAAATGATGCATAAATCCTGGCATCTATGGCAACTTCATTTCGAGAGATTTTATTTTTCCTTCAAATTAAGTGTAAACTACTTTTCGCTTCAGTCGCAGACTTGAAACTTTTCAAAAAGCTAAGTTAAAGATCCTTTCTGTGAGCAGCACCCAGGAAGCTGCAATTGTCGGGCTTTTGGGCGGCTCTTGAGAGTAAGTGTACCATAACCATTTCATTAGGGGCATATCATGCGGCCATTGAAGGTTAGACCGTACCTCGGTAAACAAGCTCAAGATTTTGAATCCACACCGGCAGCTGAAATGGCAATCTGCGGCCCCAAGATTCCCAGAGTTGCGACCTTCAAGCAGCCACTTGGCAGTTGCCAACTCGTCATTACCGGCTGCATAAATATTTACAAGCCACATAAAACACACACATACCCAAATACACTTACTCACACACACACCCACATGCCCAAGGTAGTACACACTAAAGTAATGCTAGTGACGTAACGCAAGACGGGGGGCATGGTGTGGCAAGGACTTGGGCTCATAAATTGAGAGGCTGCAAGGCGTTTAGGTCCAAACACAAATACGAGTGCAAACATGGCTTGACATCGACACTGACTGGATGACGCCTTTCACTCGAGGGAATTTCCCACACCGTCCCTTTGAGATTTCCCGTCACTCGCCGGAGATTTCCCCCAGCATCGTGGCATCATGTTTAATCGCGTTAATTGCGAGCTCCTTGTTACCTTGGCCAACTAGGAAATTCAACTCTGTTTAATTGCCGCACTGGCTGAGTGGAAAATTTCTTGCAGCCAACTGTCTGTTTTGGACCGCGTCTTAAGTCCTAATTGGAGGCTTAAATCCCATCGACCTTTTGACTTTATCGCGGTTTTTAATTGCACATGTGTTGCCCTCAAAAAGTCACTGGTTATTAATTAATTTGCGGTTTGGCATACGTGCAAAAGCGCCGACTTTAGCTTTTACTTGTGTCATTTATTCAAGTCCTAAGCTTTCACAATTAAGCATTAATCATGACCAAATTGCATTAAATTGATGGTAATATTTATAAATAATTCAGGGAGCAATCAATCGATTTTACAATTTAACTGGCCAATTTCTATCAGTATGCCAGAAACTACTATCCACTATCTAAGTAACTCGTATATTACAGTCGACTCTCTCTTGCTTTAAACTTTAGCTGGAGCTTAAGTTTGGCATCAAGTGGCCTCGACATTAACCAGAGTTGACAGGTTGCAGCTTTTGTGTGGTTTCAATCCCCAGTCCCTCATTAACATCTCCTGCCCCGCTCCCCAATCCCAATCCCAATCCCAATCCCATTCCCAATCCCAATCCTCACCCCGAAGCAGTCGGGCACTCCTCCTCAAACCAGGAGCACTTATTGTTAATCCTCAGCGGCCTAATGCACAAATGTTGGAAAATTGAGCCGACAGCCACGGATGGCTGGCAAAAGTGAAAATAAAGCAGTGCCCACAGAAAACAGAAAACAGAAAACACGACAGGGAAAAGAACGCAACTTTTGAGTGATGCTTGCTGCACGATAAGCACCACCAGCTAACCAGATTCAAAATCCGCTTCGGTGGTGCTGTCCTGGAAAAGGCTTCTCCACCAGAAACACTGTGTTGCAAGGCCAGAGATTTTTTAAATTTTAAAAATCTTTAGCTTACAAACACGTACAGGGTATCATCTAAAACATCAGATAAATAATATGTAAGAAACAATATTTATACTTCGAATTTATTTTTCTTCTTATTAATTTGTATACTAGTATTAAAAAAAGGGAGTTTACCATGTTGCTTGGTGTTATTGGAGCAAGAAAAAGAGGTTTGGGGTGGGTTGGTGCGCAAGTGGGTGGTTGGTGGTGGGCTATAAAAGGCGGAGTTCGCGGGGTCAGCGGAGCTTTTAGCTCGGCTTTCGCCTTTGTCACTAGTCCAGGACAAGAGCGGCACAAAAGTTTGTTTGTTCATTTGATGGTAATTATTGTAAATGGCGGCAGCGACGCAGGTGGAAGTGGGACTCCGCCGGCTCTTTGATAAAAATGAGCCGGAGCTCGTCGTGGCCCACTGGGGGCACTGAAATCGGTGGTGTGTCGGGGGGACTGGGGAAAACATTGACGGCAAAATCGCCTTGGGCGCTGATTGAGCAACCAAATAAATGCGCCAAACTTTGACAATGGCTGATGTTGTTGATAATAGCATAAGGATGATGCCCCGACCAGTACTCCTTCTTCCCACTGGATGCCGCTCACGATGGTAATGATGATGACGACTCCCGACTCCCGTTTGGTGTTTATGGCATCCTCAGCCGAATCGAGCTGAGCTGAGCTGAGCTGAGGTGTCCTGTGGATGCGGATGCCCAGCGGCCAAAATGTGAAAAGTTGTCGCGCCACCAACTAGTTAATGGCATTTGTGTGTTGCCGGATTCCCAGAGGAGGAGTCGGCAGCGGTTTGTTGTCCCTCTCTCGCACATCAGCTGTCTCAGTCGCCGATCCTGCAGGTGAACATTTAATATTTAAGTCGATGCAAAAGTGCATGAGCTGTTACTGCTAGAAAATGGTTACCCAATTATTAACAAAAAATATTAATATTTCTCAAAAAAAGAATTAAAATCAATACATTATTTTACATTCAGGATCAAATAACTAGTAAATGAATTATTATAGCCTTGCGAAAGCAAAAGGCAGATTTAAATACAACATAGTAAAATACATACTCTAGTTTTTTAAATTTATAAGATATTAAATAATAAAACAAAAATAATTTTGGACATTACTATAGAAAGTTTTCTTCATTTTAAATGGTTAAATGTTAGGTAAGCTTTACTTTCATAAAACCAATTTGCATTGAAGAAACTCCCTTTTGATTAAGCAACACCATCCTTGAAAGTTCTTCAATGGCCTTAAGCAAATTGTCCTGTTAATTAGATTAGTTTACGTAAATTGAAAATACCAGGACAATGTCTTCGGTATGTGAAGGCAAACGTTGTTAAAGGGCATAACTTAATAAGAAGGTAAATTAATAGATTGACCACACAAAACACACCCCGCCCATGCTCGATTCCCGTCCTGGAATGGCCATTGATTGGTCCCAAGCCATCGATGAACGGGACCGGGAAAAAAGGAAATATTTTTCTAATTTTGTGAACATGCCCGCAGCCAAACACAAACGGACAACAAACTAGTTGGCAATGGGGGAAAACGGAGGCTGATACATATGCATAGCAAAGAGCTGGAAAATCATGTTAACATTTCACATTATGGCCATGCTGAAGATGAACGGAAAGCTCATTCAATTTTCGTAGCAAAATAGGAAAATAAAGAAATCTTCCATTGGACATTATAATTTTATAAGAAAAATGCAATGAATGTTGTTGGCCGTACAGAAGATGGCAGAATATGGACGGAAAAAAATTGAAAATGTATACAGGAGCAAGGAGTAAGGAGTAAGGAGCAAGGAGCCGGGGAAAACTGCCGACATAGCGAAATGGAAAATGGCTGAAAACTGGGCTGATTGAGTGCTGCTATATTGGTATATGGTGGTCAGGGTGTCAGTTTTATGGCTTTATACTTTCATTTCCGCCACACTCGCTCATAAATACAATAGACGACTTCCGCTGAGGTCTCTAAATTTCTACCTAAATGCAAAGCGAACTGTGAAGGTGAAATGAAAGTTTCGTCGACTGGGAAAGCGGTCATTGCATTGCATTGCATTTACCCGAGCTTAGTTCGCAAAAAAGTCAGACACATCATTCTGGCTTAGCCACAAATGGACCACCAAAGCCATGTCTCCTTTAAGGGTTTCTTGTCCCCAGCATGCATTGTCTGCATTTATTTTCCGAATCGTTTGGTTTTGTGAGGTCTCCGCTTCTTTTATAAATTTCCCTTTTTTGTAGGATTGAACCAAGTGAAACTGCAAGGTGTTGACTGGATTTCGACATGCTCAATAATTTTAAGCCCCTGCAAGCTATAAAACTCGAAGAGTTTTCTTCGTAAATAAGCATCTGTGTAGGGCGAACGACATTCCGCAGCATCAATTTCTGATTATCGCAATGAAATGCACTTCAGTTGGTTTCATTTACTCGTTTAATTGGACAATAGCAGCCAACTGATGTCCTTGATTAACCCTAGAAAAAAGTATATGCAACTTATATGAGATATAATAAAAAGACTAGTGAGAAAACGAATTTTATTAGGGATGCAATGAAAATGTAAATTATTGGGCGCAGATAAAACAGCCTAAATTGTTGACTAATTAGATGTCGCATAATAAAAAGGGTTAGTTTACTACTAGTTTGACATATTTGCACAAATTATTATTAACCAGGGAACCATTATTTGCCAATTGGTTTTTATAATAACGCAAAAAACAGTAAACATATATCTGCTAGCGACTTAAATTAGATGTTTAACGGATTGTTGCATTTTATGGCACGCAAAAAAGAACAGAAAATAATTAGTTGCAAAATGCACATAAATTGAATGCAAAATTACAAGTAGACAAAAAAACTAGCTGAAATCAAGTAGAATAATAAGTGAAATTATTGCAGCTATGGTTAATTAAAAAATTATCTATGTTAATCCGTGTGAATTAAATAATACAAATTGCATTAAATATGATTATATGTTCGGACACCTTTTTCCAACAACTGTTGTCCACCGGTATGGACATTCAACGCAGCGGCCAAGTGGAAAAGGGCAAGTTTTTAATCTGATAAACATGGCTAACATCCAAATGCGAAATTAAATTAAAAGTTTTCCTCTTCGGGCACAAACAAAAATCGAATCAAGTCCGTTAAAGCGAAGGGCATTTGGAATCTGGAAAGCAAATAAATGTATTAAATCAATACAAGTAGCCCCAATAGAGAGGAGCTCGGGACGAAGGCTTTGTTGAACTGCCCGAATCAAAAGTGATAAATCTAAACCGGACGTGTGCGTGTACACTTATAGAAATTGAAAATGGAAAAGAAACCGGGAAATGGCGGGGGTGGCCGATGGAATTTCCCCTATATTGGCGAACGATTGCTCCTTTGAGCTGCCGAAACTATAAATTTTATTTTCGCTGAGGGCCTGCCAGTTTCAATGACACTTTAATTTAAATTCGCTCAAACGCAATTGCTAGCCAACGCACCCAGTGACAATCAAGAGGAGCCGTCCCGAACTCCAGATCCACATCCACATCCTTGGAACGAATGGTTCCATTGAGCAAGTTGTCAAATTGTTTGAATTTATTTATTGACTTGCTGGGGCGGCGGCATTTGCATCCCAGTCGACAGACTTTTGACTCAGTGGCTCGAATGAAGTCCTTTGCACGGCCTCCGGCGGCGGATGTGTAAGTTCCCTGGCTCCCATATCCTTCCACCTCTTCCTTCCATCCCTTTTCTGGAGTCGCGTGTAATGAAAGGAGAAGGACCACAGCTCATCCAGCGGGGCAGACAAACTCGACATTGTCTGGAAGGCACAGTGGTGATGCAGTTAAGATCTTCTTTTGAGCTCAATTAAAACAGTTTCCATGGGATTTGGATCAAAGCTGTTAAAGTATTGAAACTTGATGTCCTTTTCGAACGGATTTACGTTCTGATGGGTAAAGGCATAGCTTTAATGTTATTTACAAGTTTATTCATATAAGTTATTGTTACAGTTAAATAAAGAATTGAAATCTTTAATAAAAGCATAATGTTACAAAGAAAGCTGATATCTATTCTTAGCCCTCGCTATCCGCTGATCACTGATTTCATTATCCTTCCCCATACCCCACAATCAAATAATTTTATAGCACGCTTTCGAGGGCATTGACGAGAAAATATCTCAAACTGATTTTCCACTGTGAGCAATTGAATGGGAAGCGGAAAAGCGCACACAGATACAGATACAAAAGGGTCGCTGGATGCGGTGCCTTGGCATCATGTGTAGCTATGTGCGCGGTCATGTGTGCGTCTGTGTGCGTCTGTGTGTGTGTGTGTGGGAGAACCTTTTAACTTTATCGCATGCAGAGAATTTGACCCACACATACATACGTAGAATAAGTTAAGTAAGACTTGCCGCTGGCATTTGTGTGTGTGTCACGCACGTCTCACTTGGCCACAGCCCTTTGTTGGTGTGAGTTTCAGTTGACTATTTAATAAATCCCAGTTTTGTGGTCAGCATACCAAATTAATGCGATTTACTTGGCCAACGCACACACACGCAGCGTCAGCGCGGCAAAAGTGTTACCAATATAGAACGAAAAGAAAGAACCGAGAATTCATTTAATTTATTCCAAGGATTAGCTATTCATTTCACTGTTTTGCTACCACAATTCCCCATCTCCGGCGAAAGAGAATTGTTACACCCTCCGGACGCGGTGGCCAGTATGGAATTTAAATTTGTCCTGTCCAGTTAGCAGGTGTGAGAGTGTCTTCGGCTGTGGCTGCGAATAAAACTTGAAAACTTCTTCCTGGCACGTGTTTGACTTATGCGCAGGACAAGTACCAAAGTTTAAACTTTGCCCAGCTGAACAAAGCCGGGCAAGCGAAATGCCATTTTCGAATGGAGAGTATCCTAGACAAATTTGGCAGCAGCTACATTTTATCAATATAATTCTTAAAGATAAAAGAGCTTGTGTGCTACAACTAAACTATACTCTCCTTATATCTACATTTTTGGTAAGATTTATCAAATTGTTAGGTTTTTAGGCTGTTGTTGCTGAAATCTATTACAATCCGATTCCATTTGTTCACAAATTTGTACGCAAACAGTATCATTATTCCAGCACACTCAACATTTTAAGTGGCTGATGGGTAACACAGCAGTCTCGAATTCAACATCACAATGGTTGAATGGAAAAAAGTTTGCGAGTACAATGCTAGCACCGGACACTAATGCCCGGCAGGAGCCCAAGATCAGGTCGGGTCAGGTCAGAATGGTCAGGATGGTCAGGATGGTCAGGATGGTCAGGATGGTCAGGATGGTCAGGATGGTCAGGGAGTTCGGGAAGCTGCCGACAGTTGGCCAAAACCGTGGCGCATATGCCACCCGCTCCTGGTGGCAGGAACTCTCTGCGGCACTGGCAGCACCCCAAAATTATGCTAATTTCTTTGAATTCCTTACACATTTATATTATTTATTGTTTTCCTTTTTCTCGTGGGATACTTCTATTCTATTCCCGGTGAGTTGAAAAGAAGTATTCAAAAGTATTTAGAGTCCTGACAGTTTTTGTTTGTTTGTTTACGTGTTGTGGGGTTGGTGGGATAGGATTTAAAAAGTTTTTGTGACCTTCATTTATACTCTGCAAAGGGGGAGAGAATAGCATGTTGAGAATGTATCTCAAGAAGCATGTGAACTTACTGTAAATAACTTATTTTTATCTCGAAGCCAAGTTAATTAATCCATCAGTGTGTCTTGTTCATCGCTTATCAAATGATCATATTTCAACCAAATGTAGAAATCCCGTCTCATGTCTCATCACATAGCTCAAGCATTTCGCAATCAGGCTGCGGCTTGAAGCACTCAACTAAGCCATCCGAGGGCAGGATTTTGACCTGGCCAAAACCGGAGACAAGGCCACCGGCAGCAGCAAAACAAATCAATTAAAACAATACTGGCGCACACAAACACCCAATGAGAGACAGCCCGGAGCTTAGGCCAAAGTCCACTTCAGTCAAACTATTACATAATTAAATCACAGAGACGCACGCACGCACACACAGGCACACACACACGCACACACCGATAGTCCACACATACACACTCATAATAAATGGAGGATTATGTTAATCAAGCGGAAAAGCAGACATGCAACCGTAGAGAAAGCAGCCAAATAAATGAATGAATAAATGAAAGATTTTATTAATGGTTTATTTCTTCTGCCTCGCGCTGTCCTTCAACGTCACAACAACAAAAAAAAGTTCAAAAAGTCTAAAAAATAAGTATGCGAAGCCGAATGAAGAGGGACAAAAAGTTATAAGCATTTAGCTTTGTTTTCGTTTGCTTAAATAATTCATTAAATTAAGTGTGCCGAACAATCAATCAAGCCGCCTTTAGTTTTGTCAGCCAGCGCAGCGATAACGAAATGCACAGATTCCTTTTGACTTTGCCCTCATTATGAGGAAAACTTTCTCCTCAGAATCCTGTTTCCTGGAGATGAATTTAAGCATATTTTTTAAGTCGGCAATAAATTTATTTTCAGTTTTTCTTCCTCTGGCTTTGCGCCTGGGAAATTCTTTTTCAGTTCAAACATTGTCGGATACACGATAAGCTGCAGGCAATTACGGCAAGAAACTATTGCAGCTTGCAAAGTATCTTCACTTCAGATTCAACCCCATATTACACTTTCTATATCGTTTTGTTTCAAAAATGTTTTCTTTATAAATATTCAAATATTTTAAAATAATTTATAGTATTTTATAATATAACTAACTAACTAAAGTATTAAAATACTTTGATAATAAGGCAGCACACTGCCAAACAACGCTTAATAAATATCAAATATGTACCGACGTTCTGAGCGCCACTAGCAGTGGCTTGGAAAGCAAAACCACTCGGGAAACCCCACTAAGAAAATTAAAAATGTTATTTCTCTAAGTGTGGCGCCTGGAACAGACCGAAGCCAGACCTCGGGGCAGACTTAAATGCTCCTGCAGCTGAGCGCTGAGCGAGTGGCATAATAATGCGCATAAAAACTAGCGTATTTTTCGAGATATTTCGTGGACTAGTCCTCCCGCAGGAGCGCAGTGCCACGCCTCCCAATCGAGCGACCGCCCACTAACTCATATGGCTGTCGCGTGGTTGTCGAGTCCGCCAGATCGTCTCATACTCGTAAGCAGTTGCAAGTTATTGGCGCTAGATTTCCCCTGACATCGCATCATGCGGAAAATTCAAGGCGAGTGCCGACGGCGGCAACATAGCTTAGTCCTCTTCCATCACAGAGACTAAGATACAAGGATACCAGGACACGCAGATACTCAGATACAGCCACACACTCACAGCCGGGGGACGAAGGCAACAAATATGCGAAACAAATGTTTGCCTTGTGCTTGCTTGCATTTTCAGCAACATATTTTTACAAAAATAATGTGTAGCCCAACAATTTTTGGGGCCGGCACACGCCTTTGCACTCGCCCTACTTTCGTTAAGCATTGAGTTTAGTTTTAGTTTATAAACGCTAACAAATAGTTGCCCTTGGACCATGCTCGGTGATTTTTCAGCAAACTTATTTACTGCGAAAATAGTTGCACTCGTTATAAAGTTAGTTGCTCGAGTGCCAAATAAAATGCCATACCTTGCACTGCTTTCTCTTTTCTGGTATTTTTGGGTCTTGTTTGTTGGCAATTCCATCTTTTTGTTCCACTCTTACAATATTTTTGTGCATTCTGAGCTCTCTTAAATATTTTGCGACTTTGTGGCCTGTGTTTGCTTTGAGTGGTAAGGAAGCTTGTGAGTAAACATATTTGCAAGTGCCTTGTTAGGGCTTGTTGTTTGAAACAAGAGCGAACGGTTTTGGTATGAAAAGCACACCTTTGCCCTTAAAGTATTTCAAAAAATAAATAAAGTCATAGGCATTCCATGATATTCAGCTAAGCTGACATTAAGTAGAGCTCTGACAAATATTATTTACCAATGACACCATCTGAGCTCAGCGTTTAAGAACATTTTCGCGGCTGCACGTGGTCGAGAAGTCTTGTTATCTGTTCGCTTTTAAAACACGACTGTCGTGCATTTACATTGGCCTGCACGCTTTCAATTATTTAAGGTCTTTATAATCGAATAATTAAAAATGAAAAATTAACGCATGAAAAATGCATTCTCAACTCAAATTTACAGGGCGCGGATGGCCGACAGGGGGTAAATGCCAGCAGAAACTTTCCATATCTCCTTTATTTGCCTGGGCCATGCTATTTCTCGCACACTTTTTTACTCCTTTTTTTGTCTTTTTTTTTAAAGCCTCTGCCGGCCAAACACTTTGAACTCACACATGGACAAACAAGCACGCACACATGCACATGCAACTCACGGCGAAAAATAATTGGAAGATATTTCGCATACTTTATGGTCGAAGGAAAGAGGAGAACGAGTTCTGGATGGTCAGTAAGGATGCGGGACCCAAACACATTTAATGAAAACTGGCTGAGTAATTAAATACACGATGACAAACGCGGGCATACATCCGCACCTATATTTATTGTTTACTACTCTATGAAAAGGAAAAACTCACATCGAGCAATCAAATCAATGAAATCATTTCTAAGTAAGTCGAAAAATTGTACAATATATAAGCTTATAAGCTTTTAAATATATATTTTTACACATGATTTCTTACATATGTATATTATATATTTTCAAGTCACACAACACAAAAACATAATAGAATTTCTTATTATTATTTAATATATATGTATATATTCATATATTTATTATTGGTGCATTTCCCAGCAGCTGACTAACGGGTATCTGATAGTCGATGAACTCGACAATAGCCTTCCCTCTCCTTTTTATTTAAAAACCCAGCGAAATATGCGTATTATTAATGGCGTGCATTGACCAGCGACAAGGAAGAGAGATATCCGGAAGCCAGATACCGGACTCATGGCCATGTTTCGAGCCGACTTGACCCTGTAGTCGTCGTTTTCGCGCCCCTTCATGTCACATTATTGGTGGCATTTTGTCCCATTGACAGAATATATTAAATTAAAGTCCATTCGCCGCCCTAATGCGTTAAAGAGCCTGGCTTAATGAGACCCCAGTGGGGGAAAATCAGGGAAAGGAAAATTCACCACCCGAATGTCCAACTATTTACGGGTTACTTGTACTCCGGCGGAAAATTATTTGCCGAGCTGAGGGACAGAGAAGTGTAAAATGCGTTTAGCTCGCCAAGTAGTGTCCGGCACAAAAGCGTAAGAAAAATTCCAAACAAAACTTAATTACTTCGTAGAAGGCAAAAAAAAGAAAACGGGCGGGGGCAGATGAGAAACAGAACAAATTGGCCAAATTTGCTTGACTTGCTAGCAAGTTTACATTCGTATTTGCCGCTCTTTGTTTATATTAACTGAGCACGGGTGACATTTTTTCGTGCTTTCATTTGCCGGTTTTTTCCCTTTACTTCTCAGTTTCTTTAATGAGGGTTTAAGTATTATTTGCCCGAGGGTTGCCTTTGGCCTTTGTTTGACTTCCAGCTCCCCATTTCCTATAGCCGAATACCTTGTCGCCGTAATTTGAGTAGGAAATGCAGGGCGACCAACAAAAAAAAGGGTTTGCGTGTAATAATTTTTAATTTTAATTTGTAGTTCGCCGCGGCCAGAAAAGTTCGGCTGGCCCCTTTACTTTTTGAGCCACTTAAGCGGACTTTGGGTCAAGTGAAATGAAGAAGGTTTGCCCCCAAATAAATGTGGCAACACAAAAAGCGCCTGTACTTGGCGGATTCGAGATAACCAAATGAGATGTCGCTGGCCAAGTAAATAACCGGCGAAACTTATGACAAAGGCTAAGTCCGAGTCTGATGTCATTTGCCAGATTACTTCTGGCAGTTGTGGGCCAATTTCAATAGAAATTTACTTAATTGTTGGGAGAATGGTTAGCGGAAATGGCAACATGAAATTTCTTCCTTTTTTTGCACCCCAACCCAATAAGAAGTTACAATTTCAATTTCGGTGCTATTTATTTTGCAAAGAACATTTAAAAAATGCGGACTATATGCGGACTTTATTCAGTTTCAAGCAAGGTAGAATGCTATAGTCAAGTTCCCCAACTATCAGATACCCGTTACTCAGCTAATGGAAAATTTCAAAAATTTCAAAATTTTCTGGAATATCGGTCAAAGTTGGAGAAAGCATAATAATATAATATTAAGAAAAACTTCAACAACTTTTTCAAAGGGTGGGCGTGAGAGATTTGAGCGGTTTGTGGACGTTAGAGTGGCCTTGGCAAAACTTTTTTTGGCTGTTTCATACTTTTCAATAAATCTAGTATACCTTTGACGAGTAACGGTCATTTTATTTTGCGAACATTTATGAATCAAATAGTAGCTAGCATCTTAATTCAGTCACAGATCGTTAGTTCTATTTGTGCAGAATTAAAGCAAGTTGATAGATCAGTGTCAGTACAACATCTCATCAAGAATTCCTAAATAGCCATCAATGAGTTTATAGATCAATGAGTTTTTAAGTCTTCTGGAATGCTAGTCGACTTCGACTATCAGATACCACTCAGCTTGCGAGCATAATGGATCAGTAATGCGAATTTTAAAAATTCAATTCTTTCTTCAAAGTTCAATGTGTAGGATTGTAAGTATTCAAAAAGTTTTGTGGCATGACAGATTTGATTGTGCAGTAGAGTGGCGGGTTTGGCTTAAGTTGGACGTTCTACATAGTTTCTTGATCAGTACTATGATCGACTGTGTTCATACTTTTCAACGAATCTAGTATACCCTTTTACTCTACGGGTAACGGGTATAAAAATAGTAGCATCATAACCGTCGCCAACCCTTTAGCTATTGTGCAATTAAACTAAAGAAAGTGTCTTAAACAATACATAAGATCAATAAATAATATAAAGGTAATCAAACCGAGTTTGTAAGCCTCTTTGGTTTCCGCACATTCGCTTCATTTTCCCGGCCTTTTTGTTAAAGTAAATAAAGGCTCTTTCTTCTCCACAGGATGTTGACCAACAAAGGCCTCAATCAGTCGGCGCATTGAATGCTACTTTGTTTCTCGCAGGATCTTCCTGTTCCGCCGATGCTGTAATTTGATTGACTGTTTTCGGTATAAATCACTCTCAGACTTTTGGTCGAATGGTCAATCGATTATTTCAACAATCTTGGCGAAAACATTTTCGCTCTCGACTCTGACACTCACTCCGTGCAATTATCATTATGATGAGATGCGGAATAATTTGCCAACAAGTGCATGAAAGGACCAAGGATGGCTTGACATTGCCATTCGGAGGAGGGGCTGGCAGGAAGTGAAGAGCAGGAACGAAGTGGAGAGTTTTCGACGAGACATATAAAAGTAAATTCCATTTTTATTAATTGTCCGCCTTCTTGTTTGTCCTCGGATCGGAGTCGGTTGAGTTTTCATCTTTAAGCCCTCCCTCTTGCTTTTCCCGGGCTTTCCCCTCAATGGCACTCGACTCACGAGGCTGGTGAGGCGGCTGAGGGGGCGCGGCAGGGGCGGGGGATGGGAGTCGGTCAATGGAATGCCATTACGAGTGGCATCCACTGAAACACTATCAAGTGTTGACGGCGGTCCTGCGGATTCCGAGGGTTGCTCTGGGCTCCCCTGCATCTGGTCTAGGGTCTTTCAATAATTATAATTTGTGTGCTTTAATGAGAGGTGGAGTGGGGTTTTTAAAGGGATCAGCTGCCGCTCGTGTACATAAAAATAATTTTAAATCAGCTGCATATTTACCCAAAGCCTTATTTGATTTTAATTGATTTTTTCGCCGGCGATATTTGCTTTTAATTTGCCCGCCGAAGTCGCAGCTCCTCTGCAGACACACGTATTTGCCCATAATTCGACTGTTTGATCTGTCGAAAAAATGTACGCGTACATTTCCACACACACACACACTCACACACACATACACACACTTACACACATTGCTGCGTATTTTAATTTTATTTGCTTTTTAAATGAAGCGTCATTGGCCCAAAGCGAACGCAACTGATTGTGTCTCCGCCCCGGGCGATTAACAATCAGCTGGTTGGGGCTGGCTGCAATCCGTCCACAATCGCCCACCCACCCACTTAACCACCACCCGCTCCAATCAGATACCCTGCACAAAAATTAACCTCAATGCAAGTTATGCGTGCGCCCGTAGCGAATAAAAATAAAGCCACAGTAAAAACTTGTTTTCCCCCATGGCGCACTCTGATTACTCTTAGCAAAAAGTAAAAAAAAACGGTTAAAATGTAAGCAAAATATTATATTTTGTTATTATTTATTTAAGGTTTACGTAATATTAATAATAGCCAATATATTTCGTCAGCTTTTTATATATTATAAATTAAATTGCGCCTTATAAATTCACGGAATTACTTTTGTATAAAGAAATATAAATACAGGTTGCATCTTTTTGGCCATGTAAAAGTGCCGATTATAAAATGATACTAATTTTGCGTCGAATATTGCAGTCCTTACAACATAGCTAATATAGCCGCCGTAAATATTATTCAAGAAAAATAAGGGAAAATTTTATTTACTTTGTTTCTTTGCGCGCCTGAATCTACTTAAGTTCTTGGCTTTCCCCTGATTTCCCAGTCCCGCTGTTTTGGTTGTTGTATCGTAAAATATTTGCGTTATTATGCTAGTAATTTTTCCTTTTTTTTTCGTTGTTTTGTTGTCTTACCCTAGCCCCTTCGCCTTGGCCAGGTTTTGTTATTGCTGGCTAGTTGGCGGTTGGGTTTGTAACGTTGTCGCAGCAGTTCGGTAGCTCATTTTTATTTCAGCAGCCCCGGGCAGGGATGACAAAATCAGGGCTTGCATGTGAGTGCCGAGCCACGATGTACTGCTTATATTCTCGGTTGCTGCGACAGCTTTTCCAGTATTTTCCAGCTCGTCATAAAATGCCAAGCGTTTTTGCAGAAGCACAAAGAGTAGAGTGGCAGCAACAAGAGGAACTGCTATTAAAACTAAATCAAGCAAGGGTAGCTACCCTCAGTCGTGGTTTCCGGTTTCCCAAAAATTTTCAACTTCTAGTTGAACTTTGCTTAAGCAAAAAGGTAGACAAAATAAATACAATTACTTGGGCAAGGCCAAAACCAACTGCTAAAGCGTACAGGCATGCCCTCAGCTCGTCAGTCGGGTAAATAACTATGTCAGGTTACCGACTGGCATTTTAATGACCGTCAACTTTGACAACAAGGCATAAATGGCCAACAATTGGGGCGTTAACGGAAATTGGCTTAAAAAGCTATAAAATGTACCAGTAGTTCGGACGGGGGGGGGAAACACATTTATTGGTAAATAAAGTTCCGCTCAAGGTATAAAAGTTAATAATAAATTGAAACAATAGGGCAAATTTTGTTAATCTAGGCTAGAACAAGGCAAAATCTCATGCTACAAAAGTCGACTTTTATGGCTGGCAATAAAATTGGTAATTGGTTACAGGGCATATGAAATAAGCTACCGAAAAGGGAGTGGATTTAATTTAAGCCCAGAATGCAAGCTGTTGATAAGGAGTCTATTTCATGGCTTGCTTGAGTTTATTTGTATTATTTTACTTGTTTATTTTTTTGTTTAGGGATCCCAACAATATCGGATTATAAACACTTAACAGGTGGTGTACAGTTATCTCTAAATATATTATATTTACTTTCTTGACACTTTTTATCCTGAATGCTGCTGCATATTTACAATTTGTTTATTTTTAATTACTTTTTTTTTTTATTTGAAGATATTACTCTGTTCTCCAGTTCCTTAAGGCATTTTAGGCATATTTGAAATCGCGACAACCCACACAAATCTTTTTAAGTCACATAAGTCACATCAACGCTATTTTATATCAAATTTTAATTAGCCCACGCTTCGCCAGACGTCGTGAGTGCAATATAAAAATAAGAAGATACGAGAGATATTCCCAGAAAATCAAACATAATTAAATATTAATAGGGCTTGCCAATTAAGAGGCCACGGGAAAATTTCAAGTGCGAAATTTTCCCACCTATTCATGTCACCAAATTATCGCATCAAGTGAGAAAGGTAAAAATCCAACACAAAAGTGGCCAAGGACACTGAATGGTGGGGCAGGGGCCTAAGTGGCAGAGGGCATTTGCCCCCAATAGATGGCAATCTTGGCCGTGTGTATCGTGATTGTTATGCTCCACGTCTCGCAGATGAAGACGCAGTGCGCATGTGACATAATTGGGGGCGACACGGATGCCCCGCCGAATGAACAGGTGAGCAGGATACACCTGTCCGTCCTTCGGCCTCGCATCCTCCGTCCAATGGAAGATTATAATGTACGCGTTGCCTAATTTGAATGGTGCGTGCTGGGCCACCTTTGAAATGCTGTCGGAGACGCTAAATGAAATTAAAGACTGCTGCCCCCGCGACGTGCTTTCCCCTCCCACTTTCACAGATAACAGGGCACTCATGTTTTAAAAATTAAGCAAAATAACGAAATTAGCATAAAAAAGCGCCGCTAATAGGATTTCCTTTGTAATTATCAAACGGCTAGGCTGGCACACAAGGCAAGCACATAAAAAAATCGAACATGCAGTAAATAAAAATTGCGAAATAAATTAAGGCATCAGCCTGGCTTTAAGCATTCCTTTGTGGCAAAGCGTAAAAAAGTGCCCACATTTACACACATGTTGGCACCTGTTTTTTGTTTTTTGTTTGTTGATTTCTGTTCTGACGCCCGCTCTTGTTCTGTGGGTAATTTATTGGCTTGCTCGCCAAAATCGATTTCACATTACTCGCGCACATCAATGCACTGGCTAATTTGCTTAAAAGCATAATTAACACGACTCGAACAGACACACAGCAAGCTCGCCATTTTATGGGTGCACGTGAGTCGTAAAAAATCGACAAACACGTGAGGTGCAAAATACACGCCAAAAACATGATGCGAAATACAAAAAAAAAATATATAAAAAAAAACTGTTGTAAATCAGCGCAGCGAGCAGACAATGCCAATAACAAAGGTCTGCACACACGTCGTATACGTAATGAAAATTTCGAATGTTTTGTTTGCCTGTTTTGCGGCTTTTGGGGCCTTTTTTAGATCAGATAAAAAACTATCACTTGCAAGAGTATGCATTAACAAAAGTGGCATATAAATTACTGCTTTAAAATACTTTAGTTTTTTATCCTAAAAATCACACCTTTCAAGTTATTGAAAATAAAACAAATACATAACTGGTTTGGGATATGTATTATCAGGAAAAATACATTTATTTAAATTGTAGTGAGTATAATCAGAATAAGTCCCCTACGTTGGGCATAAAATCTAAATGAAAGGACCCTCAAAAGAAGCCAATTAAAAACATGTGGTTATTAATGAATGTCTGCTTAGCAACAATTTGTATTTAACTGCCCCAATTGACATTAATTCAAAAACTTAAAACTTGTCATTTTCGGTGTTCATTTCGCAGCTTTTCTGGGTCATAAACTCATTGGTGGCTTCTAAGCAAAACTTTCTCAAATTTCAAACACCGGATATTACTCCCAATAGCTTTCTTTTTGAATTGTTGGCTCTTTTTTTCATGGCCAATTAAAAGTGATTAGTTTCGTATTGCGCGTCGTTTATGATATTCATACTGCTCAATGCGAGTTTTGTGTTTTCAAATGGCTGAAAGTAGGGAAACCTTTTTGAATTCCGTGGTAATTAATTAGTCGGCCCTTTCAAATTGCCCAGCGGCCCCAGGCATTCGCCTTTCACGGAACTGGAAAAGCTTTTCGGCAATGCACGTAAGCGTTTACCTATAACTTTATGACTTTACGAGCGGCAAGCGGGAAAATGGCGGGAAAATGGCGGGAAATGGCGGGAAATGGCAGGCGGGCCTGGTGTTGGCTGTAAACAAAGTTTTTGTTGGGGCCAAAACTTTTCTAATTATAATCTACATAACTTAAATTTGCAAATGAGACGCGAGGGCAAAGGCACAAAAGTTTACCGCTGCAAGGGCATGTGAAATTAAATTATGTCGGTGTCTACGCCATGTGTGTTTGTGCAAAACAGAAACCAGCTGTTTCTTTGAAAGAAATGTAAATACGCAGATCTACATTTAAATTCGAGAGTCAAGCGCAAAGGAGCCAACGAAATTCCAAATTGAAATCATTCACAGTTCAAATGGAATTCTGTAAGCATTTTATTGATTGCTTCATTTAAATACATACATCCGTACTTAGGTAACTGTGCGATGTTCCCATCTTCCTTCTCTACGAAAAGTGCCTACGAACTCTCTGCCTTTATCTTGAAAAATCATCTAATCTTAGCTAGACTTCATATTTTTCCACCGCTAAGCTGCC
Organism: Drosophila orena; assembly: GCA_005876975.1. Classification (NCBI taxonomy): domain Eukaryota; kingdom Metazoa; phylum Arthropoda; class Insecta; order Diptera; family Drosophilidae; genus Drosophila; species Drosophila orena. The sequence continues at coordinate 67,750 of VCKV01000032.1, read as the reverse complement.
TGCCATCTAAATGGGTATTGCTTCTGTGAGCGGTTCTGAGCTACGAAATCTCTTGGAATTCATCATACTTGAAGTTACAAAAACTATTAAAAATAAATGCAAAATTAATGCTTTTAGTATGTAACAAATCAATTTAATTGCTAAAAGAAAATAATAGGAAAGTTATTTAAGTTATGTAATAATATCTTAAAGCTTAAAAGTAGTGCTGTGATTTTTTCTCTGCCCTGTGCTTTCTTAAGACTTCCCCACTATCTATGGTTCTCATTTGATATAGATATTACTTGCATACTATGATTAGCTTTCCATTTCCACCAAAGCTCTGTGGTTATTTTTTTAGAGAAATTGGTTTTTAAAACACAATTACCGAGCCGCACGAAGAGTGTGTGGCGGGAGCTGATGGCTTTCTTTTTCGAAACACCCTTGGGCATATTTTAGAGGCTCATGTGACAAATTGCGGCAGCACGTGTATCGCATGCTCATTTCTGGAATATGCCAGGTCCTTTTCTTGCTGATACGAGTGTCTCTAAGTTGTACACACGCTGACAAATCCAATTCATTCTTGCCGCCTTACGTGGCGTATACGTAATGGGCCAGCAACTAAAGGTAATGTGATGGGTGCTACCTGCCATCCTCTGCCACTCTGATTCCATGTTTATGCATGTACACTCCTCAAATTGGCTACCACTTCAGTCATTTCCAGCTGCCTCGTTATTTTTTCCTTTCCATTTTAGTTTTTCATTTTCCGATTTCGCTCGACGGTCCATCAAGTGGAAGGCAATCGAAAATGTGCGCTTCGCAACAAAATGCTCAATGTTCAGCAAGAAATGGCCGGACTCTACTTGGCCGGAATGATATTGTTGCATCGCTGCCGTGGCATGGGCATCTGCATCGGCATTGGCATCGGCATCGGCATCGACATCATCCAACATCCAGCATCCAGCATCCAACAACTGGCAACAATTACGCGCGCCTTAATTGCCCCACATATACATACATGTGCACATACACACACTCGTTAACAGAAGGTTGCTGGAAAAGCGCCAACAATAACAACGAACAGGGGCGGATTGGGCTGGGCATCGGACCTGAAATCAAAATCATTGGTGTGAAAATAAACTAATTGAAGAAAAATTTCATTTGCAACACCGGCTGAAACAAGAACAGCGGCAGCAGCAACCGTTACAGCACCACTCGAGGTACCGCATCTTGTTGCATTTGACCCGGGGTCAAGTTGCAGCCAGGCCAGGGCACACACACGTCCGGGGCCACATTCTCGCGCCGGAACAGGAGACACCGGAGAAGCGGGACGGGCGTGTAGATGGAGATGGAGACGGATTCGGATACGGATACGGGCACAGGAGCAGGAGCAGGGACAGGAGCAGGAGCAGGAGCAGGGACACCAGGGAGGACGTACCGACGTGTGCTTATTTATCAGATGAACCAATCCCCTGCAGCCGAACACTGGCCACAGCTATTATGTGGCCAGCGAATTTCGCTGGAACATTTCAATTCCGTTTAAGTGCAGTTTGGTTCCTTTTCATTGGAATATTTACACAAATTCAGTTAATTCAATTAAAGCCATGTTGTAGTTCCTATTTTGCTTATATATTTCTATATAAAGCCTATATTTAGCCAAATTAAACATTATTTTAAGTGGTTCACACAAAAAACGTATTTAGAGATGCATTGGTTAAGCAAAGAAATCATTGAGCTAAATCACAAATCGAAGCTTTCTATGATCAAGAATCATGTTCATTTCATTGCCATTATAGATTTATGCGCGTTCTAAGTGCACAATTTTCCCAGACAATCAATTTCATTAAAAAGTATTCTTAACTTTTGAAAATATTCTCCTTCGACGGCTGACTTGTCCACTGTGCGAGCTGAAAAGTCCTTAATGCCTGGCTCACTTCGGCGGAGTGTCCATGTAGGGGCAATATTTTCAGGGAGTTGCCAGCTGCCTGGCTAACTATCCAAATGAATGCATGAAAAACTACGAAACGGTAATGTGCAGTTGCCATGCAGCAGTGGGGCAACAGCAGCAGCAGCAGCAGCAGCAACAGCAACAGCAGCAGCAGCAGCAACAGCAGCAGATGCGTCTGATGGAGCCGCCCTGAGTTGTATGCTACACTTTTTGCACAGCGCACTCGATGGCGTGTGCGTGTGAGTGGGCGTGGCTCATATCCTTGAATGTTTATTTGCCGCTACCCACTATCTGCTGGCGGCTTACGCGCTTCCAATGCTGTTGCAAAGGCCAATGTTGCTGCTGTTGCTGCCGCACAGTTGCCAGCAGCAACAGTTGCGCGTAGATAGATGGACACGCGGCTGGATGACCGTAGATATTGCAGCGCAAAAAGGCAACAAAAGCTGCAAAAGGAAATCATATATGTATATAAAACACTGTCGGCTTTTGCCGTATGCCCTTTCAAATATTTCCCCTAATTGGCAGACAGTCGATTGTTTTTCAAGTGCGAATTCATCGCGTGAATTACGGCGATTATTGAAATGCATCATCGTCTATATTGGCTCTATTTTTAATGAGTGCATTCGAGGACCTGGCAGCAATCATTAAGAACCAACGATACGTAGACTATAGCCATGTAGAGCACTCCACAAATGCGAACTTGCTAAACATGGAATAAATAAAAATATATATAAATTAAAATAGCTAAAGGGACTTTAAAGCCTATTATATCAACCTATATTTTACCGGAGTTGGCCCCAAACTCGATCATTATTTACTAAATTATTTCAAATAATTTCTGTTAATTTAATTTTAAAGCAGTAAAATGGCATGTTAGTTAATTCTGCATAAACCCTTTGATTACAGCTTCGATTTCATTCAAATAAAGTTTCAGCGAATGCTTTTTAAATATACTTTTACCAAAAAGTGAAATACCATTTCTTGCGCTTTATCTAGCCATATCGTGTTTAAATTGAATATTCTTCTAGACTTTAGCAGGCAGTTTGGCGTTTTTTTTGTAGCCTAGTCACAAATCAAATCTTTGATTCCCACGTTCGATATGCAGGAGGAGCCGCTCCCTGGGCTGAACTAATTTCTCCAGCGCTGCGGTCTGAGTTATGGGGCTTAAATTGGGCAGCCCCAAGCCCCGGACCACAAAATTTGCATCTTCCTCTGGCTCCCCCGTCTGTTCAGCCCATTCAGTCTATAACTTTTCGCTTCTGGAAGTGTGGAGGCATCTACATAAATGTGGCTTTTCATTAAAATCTAAAAGCATAAATCTAAAAAGTGAAACCAACAATGCCAGAGCAGACACAGGCGGACATCTGCGGTGTGGACCACCCCAGCTGGCTCCCTCGATTCCACAGGATCTGTGAGCTGACGGTTTTATGCCTTGGTTCCTTCCTGTCTGAATCTGGATATATATACACATCTGCATGTGTTTGTGTGTGTGTGTGTGTGTGTGTGTGTGGGTTTTGGGGTGGTGTGCGTGGCGAAAACTAATTGAATTTTGAAATTCAAGTCGAAATTAAAAAATTACAAACAGCCGGCCGCATTGGGCAATCGCCAGCCGAAATAAACTGTAAAACGGAAATGTATTCGGCAGGTGGAAATTGAAACTGATTGAATTGTAAAGTGAAGCATAAAATGGTTTTGGCTCCGTTGTTTTTTGCTTACAGCTGTTGGCCCACAGTCCCGAAGATTTGCCACAGTTGTTTTTCTTTTTGTATAATTTATGGTTTTCGATTTTAATTTGCGCACTTAGCCGCTTATTTTATGGCAGTTTTCTTGATTTTTTTGTTTTTTTTCTGCATATTTCGACGCGCCTTCTGTGTTTTGTCACAATGAAATGAGGGTATGATTTAGAGCGAGAGTTGATTTAGGACTTTGCCCTTACACTTTTGCTATCTATCGCTTTCGTCACAACTTTAAATTGGGTTTACAATAAAAAAACAGCATTTTGTTATAAAATGTAGTAATTTAGTAAAAGTCTAACGAGCTAAAGGTAAACACAAAGGGCAAAAACCTTCATCTTTGTGTAGTAAAACATGAGATTATGCATTCAAGCATCATTTGGTTTCTAATTTATATACTTGCTAAAAGTATATCCGCCCTCGCTGTAAGACCCAAGACATATGCATTATGATTAGCGACCGTAATTGAAGTTTAACTGCGCGTGTAATAAAAGCGATTTTTGGCCATTTGCAACGCATTAAAACCATAAATAATAACAACCGAAAGTGTGAAAATAAAGACACGCGATATGTTGCTTTCCTCGAAGGGCCTCGCCCATTTCGCCAAAGAAATCCGAAATCATTTCTCAAAACACGAAGAAATACGGCACAATTTTTGATGAGTTGAGGATTTGGGACACGCGAAATGGGCGCGAGAAAATGTACGAAATGCGATACAGTGCCATAGCATTAAGGACGTGCTGGCATTACCAAACCTAGACCGACTTATATGGGCTTGCAGCGATGTGTCGGGAAATGTGTCGGGAAATGTGGCTGTGCTGTAGACCGCAAACAAACGACGGCGACTTATTCATTGCGCTTGCCATTAAGGTGGCTCTCGTTGCCATTTGGCCATGCCCACTGCCCCTCGCACCGCCCCTTCCTCGCCAGGGTGATATATAACACGCTCATAATTGGTCATAAATCTGACAAACGTAATTTGTCATCACTCAAGCAGCTAGCGAACCGGGGCCAACGTCACCCCAATCTTTCTCAGCACATAAAAATGTGAAAAACTGAGCCAACTACCACGTACCTGGTGTTTTAACGCAGAAAGAGGAAAATGTTCGCAGAAAATAATAACACTTGGCTGATTTGTTATAGATTAGATTACTTAATAAAAGCGTAAATGGTACACTGATAACTCATTAATTAATTCAAACATTGTCTTTTCTTTTCTTATACATATATAAAAAACTGCAGAATTAAAACAGCATTCAAGTCCTTAAGGTATTGGCCGCCAGTCCTGCTTACTTTTAAAAACCGAAACTTTTTTCAATATTTATTATTTTTCCGGATTGGTTGCACCCACATGAAATCCATATACACTTCAAATTTTCAGGTATCGAAGTCGCCATGGTTTCTCCGGCTGATTCCCACTCCCACCTCCATGGCTTCAGTGGCTTCAGTTGAGTTGGACGACTTGGTCATGCGACAAGTATACTGAAGTGGCAAAATGAAAAAGGGAGCTTGACACAAAATGTCAGCTGGCTATTTTTTATTACACAATCACAACATACACATGCACACATGCACACACGCATACTCATACACATCCATCCGCATTCTGGCACCTTCAAATATGCCCAGAAGCAGACTATGCTTTTGTTTTAGTTTCCGCTCGACACCCACACACACACACACACACACACACAGACAAACAATATTTTCGGGCACTCCACACATACACGTAAGCCACAAAGTAGTTACTTTTTATGCTCCTCACCCACCCGCACACTTACTCATAATCGGGCCTGGGCCCAAACTCTGATTGTTTTGCCCCAAAACGTCTCCAAAGCTCGTAAATATTTTACCAGTTTGGAACGGTTGCGACTCTCGGAACTAATTTCAGCTCTTATGGATGACATACGACGCACTTCTCGATGCTCCTTGAGTGCGAGGGCGATTCCACATCTACATTTCGTTATAAATGACTTTCAAAGGGCCTAAACGTTGTAAATGGGCCAAGTGCGTGTTTCTGGTCACAGCATCGTCATCGGCATTGAGTTTAAACGGACGGCAGCAATCAATAGGCCATGATAATTTATGGCGATTATGCTGGCCAAAAGCGGAGAAAGTTGCCCAAGAACATGACTTAATATAAAACTTAGATTTTGATGTAAAATCTAAATTTGGAAAATATTTGCCATATTTATTGGGAAGCTTAAGTTCATTTATTGGGCAAACAGTTTTGATGCCTTCCTAAAGAAATATCGAGTAGGTGGATATATATGGGTGATAGGGTTAAATATGGTAATTAAAAGTGATAGTACAAGTAATCATTTTTGCACCATAATCTGGAGACTTAATGACCAAACAATTGGGACAAACTATAGCTTTTATTAACTAATCATTGTTTTTAGATTTATGAAGAGTGGCCAAGGAAAGTATCCAACTGTAGTGAGTTATCCACTGGAGTGTTACATAAAAAACAGTCAACAGCAAGAGATAAATTAACAAGGATATACGAAACTCATATCCACTCAAGGAAATGTGGAGCAGACTAGTGGTCAGGATTAAAAATATAAAATGAATGGTCGTTTCCGTTGAAGATGTTACAATTATCTGAAGTATAAAAGTCGTGAAAGTTCCCGAAATGAAAACGAAAAAATACGTAATCCACTCACACTGCACTTGGGGTTGTAGCATCCCTGGTAGAACAGGAGTGGAAATGCCAAGAAGATCGCATAGGTGACCAAGCTCATCACAACTCCAAAGGTGGCATCCCACATCTTCCTCTGCTGCAGGCACCTCACCACAATGGATTCACTGAACATCTCACCCACTCCAAAGTACATCAATGCCGTCATATCAGGCATGACATCAAACTGCATACTTATATACTGATATGTTATATTCTCTATCTCCCGACTAAGCAAGTTAATGGACACCGAGCTGATGATCATTCCTAGAAGTGCAAAGATCCAAATATTATCGGGTCTCCTCAGTGAATGAGTGGAGATAAAGGTCAGGATGCTAAGAGTCCAGCAGGTCAGGAACACTATTAGCCAGCTGACTGCTTTGAAGCCATGGGGCATGCATATGATTGGCAGGATAACCAAACCCAGGCAGCTTGCGTACTTGTTCCAGCCAATGAGAATGCGATCTTTGGATATAACCGGGATAAAATTAGATAATACGAAATAGGCGGGCATCTGCAAGTAATGAAAATTTAAGCTCATTTAGGAATGATTTTTTTTCAATGGATATATGTAAGCCATTGAAACAAATGTTCACCATTGCAATCCTATATATCACATTTGAATCAGCCATATTCCAATGTGCATTCACTGACTTCAGCCAAATTTCACGCCTTGAAAACGCCCTTTGCTTCTGGTATTTGCCCAGAATCTCATCCCCGCTATCCATTTCCTCAAAGTTTTCCTGAGTTTGTTTACTTTTCACCTCGCTGCGTTGAAAGGTAGCATGTGACACGACAAAGATCACCAGTAAGACCATTATGAAAGTGTACAAGAACACAGTCACGCGAAATTTTATCAAATACAAGTCCGCAGCTATGAGGTGAACATTATATGATTTTTTGATAACGTAATACAAGTAGACCATTCCAGTCAAAATAAAGGACATGCTGGACCAAAGCGTAACTCCGTCAACTCGATATCCCTGCAAACACATAACCATAACTCCTATCAAGATATAGCGCATTATGTCCCCCATCATTTTTGCAAACTGCAACGGACTCAGGTTCAGTTTTCGAGGGTCACATATTTCCCAGAAACTGTTATAATAAGACGCAAAAAAAATGGGCCCAAACAATAGAAAGCTAGATCCAAACATTGTCATGGGTGCGAACTTAATGAGCGTTACCAAATTTGGCACGAAACTGAAAATGGCTTAAACTAAATTGGGAAGGAAACGTGATTATGTGTTTTACCCACAAATACTTAGTCAGCATGAAGAGCAGGCTTAAGTTCAACATCAGTAAGATGGCACTTATTAATCCATAAACTGATATCGTTGGTAGCTTAAGTACGCAGGAGAATATATCTAAGTAGTTCATGAGGTAAACAAACGAGCCACAACTCGGTGTACTCCTGGCCAGGCCACAGGTCTCATTGGCATTTCTGAACGATTCCTTGGACAGGGAACAGCGATTCTGAAATGAAATTCCATTGAATAATTTGTAATTTCCCAACCCATTAGATACTTGCTAAGGCTGAGAGGTCCACAAACGCCATTATTAAAAATAATTCTTAGTATGTTTGTATGTTTTGAACATACATGCCTTAGCTTGCTTTGCTAATGCACCTGGTTAAAGACTATAATATCTTCTATTAATATTATATTATTATTATTATATAAGTTAACACGCGCAAGCTTAAGTTTGCTGACAACGCTGTTACGCCGGATGCCGTCGTGACAAAGTTGCAGCCGAAACCAGAGACTCGCACGCGTAAGCTGCCGGACTGCCCGTTGCAGACGCTGACTCAACATTCAGCCGACTTTCCAGCGGCAGCGGCGGCTTCGTGGTCCGACGGAGTTGGCCCTAAATTTCAGTTTTAATTTTGTTCTCCAATTGTCAAGTACAATGAATAAAAACAAATAAAGTTACTTTGCCGAAATATAATAAATAAATCAAATTAAGATCCTTTACTTAAAATAAACGGTCTTGTTAATTGGCGCCCAAACGGAAAATAACCCAGTTACTCTATTATCTAACCGAAATAACTCTTCGAGCTAACGCAAAGAGTCCCGGTACGGTTCAATAAAGTGAATAACCAAATCAACAAGTGAACAGTTACTCTATTATCTAACTGAAATAACTCTTCGAGCTAACGCAAAGAGTTGCGGTACGATTCAAAGTGAACAAAAAAAAAAAAAACAAAACAAATTTTGTGAAAAAAAACCGCAAAAAAAAATATAGTGCAAAAATAGTGCAAAAAATACGCACTCACAATACACGAATACAAAAAATTAAGACCCCCAGCCAAAAGAGCTGAACGAATTAAATCAACAATACGAGCGGCCGGCGGGAAACAGCATATCGCAGCGGCCACCCCACCTCTTGATCGAAGTTAGAATTTCATGTCAAAAAAATGTAAGTGAGATGTTCATTTTTATTTAAAATAAAGTAAATAAAGTACTCATTGCTGTCTAGTGTGAGATTTCAGTGTTTAATAAAACAGACTTAAGTAAATTTCTGCCTGTTGCAATAGAGTGCTGAAGAACCTCTATAAGCCTAAACAAAAAATTAATTCCGAAACGATTTGAATCTTTTATGTTGTGTCCGGGGAAATACCAAGAAAGGGCGGACGACAGTAGTGGCGACGAACTAATACCCTCATACTTAGAGCGGACTTTAGAGCAATCAAAAAAAATGAATACTGAACAGGTTGCCCGGATGGAGGCAAAGGTGCAGGCAGCCCTTGAGGAACAAGGCCGCTTATTTGAAGAGAGGATAGCCTCACTGACAAACCAGCTTAGTAAGGCTAGAGTTTCTGCACCACAGATAGAAATTTTTCAAGAAATTGAAATAGTGTCAGGGACCCGCTGCGACGAGCCCTTAGATGTAGCAAAATCCATCCCCGAGTTTGACGGAAAGATAGAAAACTACGTTTCGTGGAGGCAAGCCGCTTCCGCAGCCTATAAAGTCTTCGAGCCATACAACGGCACCTCAAGACACTACCAGGCAGTAGCTATAATCAGAAACAAAGTAAGGGGACCAGCAGATGCTGTGCTGGCCTCATTCAACACAGTGTTGAATTTTAAAGCCATTATTGCTAGGTTAGATTTCACATACGCGGACAAGACACCGGTTCACGTAATCCAACAGCAACTAAGCACGCTTCAGCAGGGCAACTTGCCACTAATACAATATTTCGACGAAGTCGAAAAAAAACTCACACTATTGACAAATAAAACACTAATGACGCACGACCCCGTCGCAGCAGCTATATTAAACGAAAAATTTAGAAACGACGCGCTTCACGTTTTCGTCTCAGGATTAAAAAAATCTTTGAAGTGGGCGGTCTTCCCGGCGCAACCCATAGACCTCCCCTCAGCCTTAGCTCTAGCTCAAGAGGCCGAATCAAGCAACGAAAGAGGCATTTTCGCAGCAAATTTTGCAAAACACCTTGAGGAAAAACCCCAAAAACAAAATTCGCAAAAGTCTCAGAACTGGCGTCAGAACGCCCAACAGGCAAAGGAAGAAAATCCTCAAAACAGGAATCCCTACTTCCAAAAGAACCAAAAAGATAGAAATGACCAGCAAAACCCAAACAGCACAAAACAGCGCTTTAACAACCAAAAGTTCCAGGGGCGAGTCCCCGAGCCAATGGAGGTGGATCCCTCCTCGCGCTATAGGCAACCCGCACAGGGCTACAGGAACAATCACATTTACGTCGATCAGTCCATGAGGACCCAACAAAACCTTAATCATCTACCCCAAGAAGATAGTAGCGGTGACTACGAGTCACGGTCACAGCATGAAACGACACAGGTTGAGGACGATTTGTCCGGAGCCGAAAGCTGTAATTTTTTAGCGGAAGCTCCCTGCTTCCGTTCATAAGACGAACGGTTGCAGGGCGAATTATCAGACTTCTGATAGACACAGGGGCCTCAAAAAATTATATAAAACCCCTTCCCGAACTGGCACATTGGGTGTCAGTTGACAGCCCTTTTCAAGTCAAATCAATTCATGGGCACACTAAGATCGAGCAGAAATGCCTCATCCACCTTTTCGATGTAAAGTCCTATTTTTTCATGCTAGAGTCACTTAATGACTTTGATGGCATTATTGGCCTTGACCTCTTAAAACAGGTCAATGCTCAAATAGATCTGACAAACAACGTCATTAAACATGACCATGGGATAGAAAAAATCGAGTTCACCAAATGTCAACAGGTGAACCATATCCAAATTAATGACGCAGATGTCCCTCCTGCTATCAGACTCACTTTTGATAGTATGATAAAAAAAATGGTAAAGGCATTTGCGGACGTTAATGAGTCCCTACCGTACAACATAAATACGGTTGCCACCATACCAACGGATGACGAACCAGTTTACTCAAAACTGTATCCGTATCCAAAGGGCGTGTCTGACTTTGTCAATGCAGAAGTTAAACAACTTCTAGCGAACGGCATAATACGACCGTCAAAGTCTCCTTACAATAACCCGATATGGGTCGTCGACAAAAAAAGCATCGACGAAGCGGGTCACAAACAAAAGCGCCTGGTTATTGATTTTAGGAAACTAAATCATAAGACAACCGACGACAAATACCCTATCCCATCCATTTCGACTATATTGTCAAATTTGGGCGAGGCTCAGTATTTTACTACGCTGGACCTCAAGTCAGGGTTTCACCAAATCGAATTGGTTGAAAGAGACAGGAAAAAGACAGCGTTCTCTGTCAACAACGGGAAGTACGAGTTTTGTAGACTCCCCTTCGGGCTAAAAAATGCCCCAAGTATTTTTCAACGAGCCATTGATGATGTGCTTCGCGAACAAATTGGTAGGATATGTTATGTTTACGTCGACGACGTAATAATTTTCTCCAAGTCCAAAGAAGACCACGTCAGAGACATTGAGTGGGTCTTGAAAAACCTTAGGGACGCAGGCATGCGGGTGTCTCAAGAAAAATCCAAGTTTTTCAAGAAAAGCGTGGAATATTTGGGATTTACAGTGTGCAGAGGCGGGATTCAGTCCTCGCCCGATAAAATTAAGGCTATTAAGGACTTTCCCCCACCAAAAACACTATTCGCTCTTAGATCATTTTTAGGTCTAGCACGCTACTATAGTTGCTTCATAGCGGGCTTTGCCAACATCGCAAGGCCCCTAACAGATATCTTGAAAGGCGAAAATGGCAAAGTAAGTGCCAACTACTCAAGAAAGGTGATAATCGAGTTGTCACCAGAGCAATATGAAGCCTTCGATAGGCTAAAAAACATACTGGCCTCCGAAGATGTAATGTTGTCCTACCCAAATTACAAAAAGCCCTTTGACCTCACAACAGATGCGTCTGGCTACGGACTGGGAGCGGTACTGTCTCAAGACGGCCGCCCGATAACGATGATATCGCGAACACTGCGGGGTAATGAGGTAAATTTTGCCACAAATGAGCGTGAGCTTCTCGCCATCGTATGGGCACTTAAGAACCTCAGAAATTACTTGTATGGTGTTAAGAATCTTAACATTTATACAGATCACCAGCCATTAACCTTTTCGGTATCGGACAAAAACCCGAATGCAAAAATAAAGCGTTGGAAAGCCTTTATTGATGAGCACAACGCGAACATAATTTATAAACCCGGAAAGGAGAATTTGGTAGCAGACGCCCTGTCTCGCCAAAATGTCAATGCACTAGAGGACTCAGTGGAATCGGATGTCGCCACCATCCACAGCGAAGAATCCCTCACGTATACCATTGAAGCCACAGAAAAGCCGGTGAACTGTTTCCGGAACCAAATTATTTTGGAAGAAGGAACAATTCCCCATCAGAAGACGCTTATTTTGTTTAAGACAAAAACTCGTCACATACTACATTTCTCTGACCGCAGCACATTATTGCAAAGCATTAAAGATGCGGTAAACGCTGACGTAGTCAACGCAATTCATTGCGAGCTACCCATACTGGCTTTCATCCAACACGGATTAGTCGCGGCATTCCCTTCCACCACCTTTAGATTTTGCAAGAACTTGGTAACAGATATTGTAAACCCAACGGAACAGAGGGAAATTGCGACAGCCGAACATAATCGCGCGCACAGAGCAGCGCAAGAAAATGCGAAACAAATACTTAGGGACTACTTTTTTCCAAAAATGGGTCACTTAACCTCAGAAATAGCTGCAAACTGTAGAATCTGTACTATGAGTAAACATGATCGGCACCCAAGAAAACAGGAAATAGGGAAAACCCCGATACCGTCGTTCGCCGGAGAAATGTTGCATATAGATGTTTACTCCACTGCCGGTAAATATTTTCTAACCTGCATCGATAAGTTTTCCAAGTTTGCAGTAGTACAACCTATACGGTCTCGTGCAATTGTGGATATAAAAGCTCCACTTTTGCAACTTTTGAACATGTTCCCCAAAACAAAGGGAATTTATTGCGACAATGAGAAATCCTTGAACTCAGAAACCATTAAATCAATGCTCAACAATAACTTTGGCATCGTGATTTCAAACGCCCCACCCTTGCATAGTCTCTCTAATGGACAAGTCGAGCGGTTCCACGGCACTCTTGGGGATATAGCACGCTCTTATAAGTTGGAAACACAGGTAGAGGACACTGTCGAAAACATTCTCCTTGCAACTATAAAGTACAACAGGTCAATCCATTCGGTGACAAACGAGAGACCCATAGACATAATTCACGCAGCCTCCAAAGATAGTACAGTCCAGATCAAAGAAAAAATCGCGTCAGCTCAGCAAAAGACACTTGACCAAATGAATATAAAAAGAGTCTATAAGTCATATCTGGTAGGCGATCGGGTTTGGATAAAAAACAATAAACGATTAGGAAATAAACTATCACCCCTATTCACAGAAGGCATAGTGGAAGCAGACCTAGGTACGACGGTTCTTATTAAAGGGAGGGTGGTCCATAAGGACAATCTTAAATAGGCTTTTAACGTTTGGAAAATCATTTTTAACTAATTACATTTTTTAGGTTATATCTTTTCAGTTTAATAATAGCAACCATGACCTTGACCGAAGCGACATTGAGACTCAACGACTACTCCCACGCGGACTACATACCTATAGTTGACGGAGACGTAACAATCTGGGACGCGTACACTTACTTGGGACACACGACGAACCTGACATCTTTCGAAACTTACATCGACGAGACATGGAAACTAATAGACAAACTACCCAAAGATCATATGAGACAGGTATTGAAAACGGACGTACAGCACATAGCCACCTTAATAACTTCCTTGACCGTTCATCACCGACAAGCACGTAGCATTAACATGATAGGCAGTGCCCTTAAGGCAATTGCAGGAACCCCAGATTTTGATGACTGGGAACAAATAAAATTCAAACAAAATCAGTTAATAGAATCCGAAAGCAGGCAGATAGAGATCAACACTAAATTCCAAACAAGACTCAATGACGTTTCAAGGGCCATCAATAACATTTTGAAACCAGATGCAGAGGTCGAACATTTTTATGCAACTATTTTGGCAAAGAATAGAATGATAATTACTAACCTTGAGGACTTAATCCTTACTGTTACACTCGCAAAAATAAATTTAATCAGCCCCCTTATACTAGACAGCATCGACATTAAAGAATTATTAAATGAACAACTCACCAATATTAGTATAACCGACCTTTTAGAGGTCTCTCATATAAAAGCTTTTCAAAATTCTGAATTATTGTACTTTCTGATCAAATATCCAAAACCTCTGTTAAGCTGTAAAAAAATAGATATTCTTCCTGTCCAGCATAATAACGTAATATTAGATCTAGAAGAGGGTAATACGGTGGCCGACTGCGGAACAAGGACCTACGCTGTACGTGACTGCGCTGCTACTGTGAGCACCACTTTCTGCAGAAGACTACAAAATACTTCATGCGCGCAGCAACTGGTATCTGGAGCCGTCGCACACTGTGCCACACGCCCCGGTCACCTGGCGCCCGTGATAGTAATCGGAGAGGGCATTGCAGTAATAAACAACGCGACCATTAATGTAGTGGACAGCACTGGACACAAACAGATAATCGCGGGAACCTTCCTCGCGACTTACGACGATTACGTCTCACTGAATGACACCCGTTACGTGAACCACCGAGGCATCCTGAAGAAGAAACCTGCTGTATCCACGTCAACCGTGGTCAACGTCACCCTTTTTAGAGAACATCTGAGCCTCCCATTCCTACATGACCTTACCATGAAGAATCTCCGCCATATCGGGGATCTTAGAACAGGATTATCTTCACGATCATATGGCGGCTTGGCACTCATCGCCCTATTCCTACTCCTCCTGGGCACCTGGAAATTGTACCAGCGCAGAATGAGAAAGAAGAAACCCGAAGACGCGTTTCAAACTAGTAGGGGAGGAGTTAACACGCGCAAGCTTAAGTTTGCTGACAACGCTGTTACGCCGGATGCCGTCGTGACAAAGTTGCAGCCGAAACCAGAGACTCGCACGCGTAAGCTGCCGGACTGCCCGTTGCAGACGCTGACTCAACATTCAGCCGACTTTCCAGCGGCAGCGGCGGCTTCGTGGTCCGACGGAGTTGGCCCTAAATTTCAGTTTTAATTTTGTTCTCCAATTGTCAAGTACAATGAATAAAAACAAATAAAGTTACTTTGCCGAAATATAATAAATAAATCAAATTAAGATCCTTTACTTAAAATAAACGGTCTTGTTAATTTATATATATTATAATATTATAAAATATGCTAAGCATTGTCAACAGAATGATGGATTCCAATGGCCTCTGGTCTTCAAGGTGCAGATGCAAATGCATTGCCTTCGAAATGGGTCAACATAAGGTTCATGAGCGATCGTCGTCATCGTCGTCATCGTCGCCAACGTGACGAGCGCCAAGTACGCCGTATATCTCTGTATCTTTTTATCTTTTTATCTTTTTATCTTTTGTGATCGCCCGGACAACAACGAGATTTGAGTAAAAATTCCAATTCCTGCCGTAATGGAACTTGATGCGACACATTTGGCAAATTGCCGTTGCATCAACTTCGGCCGAGAACATGATATTTTGCTTTCTGGGCTCCAAAAGAAAATCCGAAAGCTTTGCCAGCTCGTCTCAATTAGCGGCAATTGAATTATTACACGGCGACACTCATTCAATTTTCAGTGATAGGGGCTCAGCCCCACGGGCAAGTGTTGTCACAATTCTGATAGATAGATAGGGCTTAGGAACTACAGAAACTATCTACCTTACTATTTTGAACTATCATAGTTTATATGCAATATAATAATAAAATATATCTGCACACGTAAACATAAACTAGGTATTACAATTAAAAATTAAAATGCTTAAAATACTAACAGAATTCATGTCGTTGCATATGGATCTTGTTTAAAAGTTATCCTAATTTTTTCAGTTGACAAATTTACTAGTAAAATAAAAAAATAATAATGTTTGACTAAGTACATTTGCCTGTTCTCCTATATGCCAATATACCCTTGCTGCAAATTGTAG
Organism: Drosophila orena; assembly: GCA_005876975.1. Classification (NCBI taxonomy): domain Eukaryota; kingdom Metazoa; phylum Arthropoda; class Insecta; order Diptera; family Drosophilidae; genus Drosophila; species Drosophila orena. The sequence goes on along the minus strand of VCKV01000032.1, from coordinate 51,910 downwards.
CGCATCGTTCACGCATTTGCCACCTTCCTCGGATAAACGGTTCGCAGCTAGGCCGCCTGCCTCCAGTTCGTCCGCAAAACTCGATCAGTTTGGATCATTTCAAAAGCATCGCAGCCAAAATGAAATCCTGGTACCTGGCACTCAGTCTACTGCTCCTCGCCGCATCCACATTTCAGCCCTCCGAGGCTCGTGGCGGAAGGGGGCGTGGCGGCGGCTCACTTGGCGGACTCTTCGGCGGTTGGCGCAAGTACAAGAAGCCCTCGTCGTCGGGCGGTGGGCGGCGGGTGGTGAGCGGGTCGCCAGTTCACACGGCAATGACGGTGCCAAAACCACCACCGCCTCCGCCGGCACCGCCAAAGATGCCCATGATGCCGCCCAAGCAGCAGATCCACAGCTATCCGCGCCAGCAGACGCCACCTGGCTATGGATTTGGATCGTTTCCGAGCCAAGGCGGCGGGACGTACTATGCCAACGCTCAGGCCTTGCCAGCGGGAGCTGTGTACTACGCCCAACCGCCCGCCGGAATGAATCCGGGAATGAGTGAGTACCAGACTAAAAGCTTAGATAACAGTACCATAAGAAATGGCATAGGACGATAGCCCTAACTACTTACCAAATAAAAGACTCCATTTCTGTTTTGAGCACTTGCATACACGTATGTATATGTTCATGTGCTTGGCTCAATAGTTATGTTATGTTTACCTCAACATATTTATTGTAAACTTATTGTAAACTAAATAGATTGGTTTAAATGCTACAAATGCTTGTGAAACCATTTCTTTATTGTATTGCAATATTGTAGTCAATAAATTGTTAGCTTTCCTGTATGAAAAAAATTAAAGAAAGTCAGGATTTAGTTGATCTCCCATTGTCTCGTTTCTAGTTTACTCTCCCGATTTTATCCCATCCCGATGGAAAATTTTACTTTTCTCTAACTTTTTACCCCGTACAGGAACAGGGGATTTCCTCACCGGAATGCTGGCGGGTCACATGATGAACAACGTTCTGTTTGGCCACCGACACCATACGTACCATAGAAATCCGGAGGAGGGCCAGTCGTCGCCCCAGGGAAATGGTCGACAGATCATCATCGTCAACAGTGGTCAGCGGGAGGGAGTTTGGCACAACGAAACCACTATTTCGGGAGAGGCCTCCGCAGTAGTTCCTCCTGAAAATCCCCTCACGGAGCAGGAGGATGTGGAGGGGCAAGGCGAAGGTGAAGTAGAAGTAGAAAGCGAACCTGCTTCCAGTGATGAATTTACAGAATTGGAGGCGACTCCCCAACCCTATCCAGATGGTGGCATCATTTGCTTTCCCGTCATGCTAAACGAAACAGATCCCGAAAACTCTGCGGTGACGCGTGAAGTGGAACGGGTCGCTTGCTTTCCAGCACCACCCCACAGCCCGGAAAATTTCCAACCTACCATAACCACTGAGCCACCCATCGTTGCCGGCGATATTATTCGTGGAGCAGATGATGGTTCAGAAGGCGGTGCAGTTGATGAGGTCAGCCATGCAGGTACTCCCATCGATGTGGCAACTTTGTAGCTGCACGAGATGATGAAGTCGAAACGTGTTATATTTAACTACTTTTAGAATTAAAACTAAGTGAAATAAAGCAACTAAACATTTCAACTTCTTTGGAATCTGGTTGTGTATTTTAAAAAATAATCAGGGGACCGTTCCTGGCAAGGAATACATTAAACGACCAAAAAGCTAATTTTTTATCACACAAATAATTTGTTAAACTATGTATATTGTGTATATATATATATTATACATATTGTCTATGTATATTGTTCATATATAACGCTCATATAACCCAACCGCATGTACAGCGAAAGCCACCACTGTAGCTACAGTGGGCTCTGGGTATAGAGGTTTTGTCAATAACAAGTTTTGGTCACTGGTCCATTTGATGCTAGATATGTATTATTGAGTACAATTAATATCTAGTAAATCTCGTAAATATTTTTACGAGTCTAGAAAATTTTTATTTTAATATAATGTGTACAATGATGTTTATTCATAGAATAAATTAAAAGGGTGATATCAGAAATTCCTTAGAAATTTCACTATAAAAATAATGAATATACATGTTTATTTTAAATATGTATAAAGAGAAAACGGTGTAGAGAAGTGGGAGACTGCAGAAAAAAAAATTAAGTGACTATATTTATGCCATTGGTTTTCCTTAAAAAAGTTCAGTAGTTATGGAATCACAAAACGTTTAATCTATGATTCGTGCCGTATGTTATCATTTTAAGGTGAGTAGGAACGTAGATGTTAATATAAATTTCCTAAAACTGCACACCAAGTTTCGCACAGTGCAGGGACCACCGAGTCACCAACAACGTATTGGATTCGCTCTCGCGGTCGCCGCTCTGTCCGCAATCCGATCCCTAGAAAAACGGCGTTGGGTTGCTGCCACAGCTCAGTTGTTTTAGAAACTTTGCCCAAAACTTTTATTGGTTTTAATTTAGAGAAAGAACATCCTGAAACTTTAAGCAGGAGTCTTCTGCGGAGTTCGACCACGATCGAAGTCTATCCGAGATCTAACCTCAATTGCAGTCGTTCTGAGCGTATGTGCGTAAGTGATATCAGGCACGGATACCAGCCGTATCTAAGCTAGGAGTGTACGTAGACATGGCGAGGATTCCTCGTTACATTAGCGAAGCTAGGTGGAAGACAGGCAGCAAGCAACAATCAAACAAGCAAGAGAACAATCAGGGAATAACCCAAGGAAGAATGCAGATTATGCATTATGCATGCAGATTCCATGTTGCTTTACTCAATTGCTCAAACACTAGAAATCCTAAAAAAATCATCAGCTTAAAAATCAGCTTATAATTGAGTGTTTGATCCATTTCAGAATGACCCCTTACTCTACTCGGCTCAGGGGCAGCCTGATGGTGGCGGTGCTCCTAGTATTGGCCCTGACAACCGAAGCGTGCTCATCTAAATTGAAAATTAAACGCAGCAAAAGTCGCAGTGGTTCTATCGCCCAGAGAGGTCTCCGCCCAGCTCCAAACCGGCCAACTCCGCACCGCCCAGCTCCGATGTACAAGCCAAAACCACTCATCAATTTTTCATTTCCTAGAGCCAAACCCAGTATCCCCAAATTCGGCAAATCACACCACACAACGTACAGCAGCCGAAAAAACTCCACTGGTGGATATCAGCCAATAGCAGCCACCAATGCCACCAATGCCCACAATGTCACCTACCATCATGCGGGTCAGTTTCCAGATTACAGTTACAATCCTTGGTTTAAATATCCTACAGGACCTTATTCAAATCAATTACCCTATGGAGCCCCGTACTACCCACAATGGCCAGTCGGAGGTGATCTGCCCGCAGGAGACACCTTCCTACCAGATGTTGGAGCATTGCCTGCAGGAGCTGTTTACTATCCACAGGCGCCGCAGAAGTCCTCGTCAAGCTTGGGATTGCGTGAGTCAAAAGAATTGAGTAATCTCCAGTATGCAGGGTCCTAACTATCTTGTATTTTTTATAACAGCCACTGATCTAAGTGCTGACGCACTGGGTGGCGCCATCCTGAGTCACGTACTCAAACCCACTTACACCCGAGTGGTGGAGAGTTCAAAGTCCGCTTCCGGCGGTGGTGGAGGTGGAGGAGGCCACGGTAGTGACGACAAAATCATCATTATCAACAACGGACCACCTGGATCGGTGACCACCACAGATGTGGGGTCGGGTACAACGGTGATAAATGCTGGAGGAAACCAAGCAGCCGCTTCCCCAGCGCTGCCAGTGCCACCTGTTTATGCCGCTCCACCTGCTACTGGCTCTCAAGCTCTACCCGTTCCTCCAACCTCACCAGTTGCTGGATCAGTTCCATTGGCGCCTTTGGGTCCTTCGCCACCTGCTCCCGCTGACCCAGCGGCACCTGTGACTGCTTCTGGAGCTCCTGTTGCACCTGCAACTCCTGTGGCTCCTGGACCCGCAGTTGCACCCAATCCGACGGATCCGAATGTGCCAGTTCCTCCTGCACCTGGAGCCCCTGCTGATCCCAATGCACCACCTGCTGGTGGCATTATCTGTGTGCCCGTTAAAGTGCCCGGTCCGAATCCCAATGATCCTACCAAGACTATTGAGCTGGACCAGATCGCGTGCTATCCAGCTCCGCCACCGGAGACTACTCCTCCAGCCAATAGAATGGCACCAGTAGGGGAAGGTGCTGTACCCCCCCCTCCCGTTTCCGCCACCGGCGCCGTATAACTGGCTCCCATACGTTTAAATTATGATTTGTGGCAAATGTGACCTTATTTTACCATTTTGAATATTAACCTTGCCTTACTTGCTTTACTTTCCACAAAATCCAAACGCTTTTTAAAAAGATCAAACCAATAATGTTTGCATTTAGATTTCGAAAAGTTATATAGATTTTGACACGATATTAATTATTAATGTAAAGTAATTTTGTACACACATTTTTGTAGTTTGAATAATATTAATTCATAATAAATAAAAAATTTTATTCATAAAGCATTCAATTTTTTGAATGTTTCGAAAGGAGTAATTCTATTTAAGGTAAGTAGGAACATAGATGGCACAGTGCACTCCGAGGTTAACTTCTTAATTGCTATTCAAAAGTAGAAAAAAAGTTTTTTTTTACATACACGTATTTGGCGTTGGATCAAAGTAGATGGAATATGAATTTTTGTCAAGTATGTCAAGAATGGTCGATAATTTATACTGGAATTTCTAAAAGTTGGCAGGCCCGACTTAGAACCTAATGAAAATTAGCTTGTTAATAAATCTAAACAAATAAAAAAGGTAAAAAGTGTGACAATTGAAAGGAATGCCGGGCTTTGTCGAGTACGAAGACTGACTGCGATTGAACACCTTTCGTAGAAGTTGATAGTACTGCGCAATAAAATCTAAAGAAGATAATAGAACCTAACGGTAATTGCACAATCTTGCATTCCACGCAACTTCGAAGAGCTGTACGCAGATTTTTGCATGTACACTTTTTCGTAGTCTTAAGTTTAGAATTCAAAATAAAACATAAAATGTTATTAAATAATTTTAAGAAAAATACATTAGCAAAGACAATGAATTAAAGTTAAGTTTTCAAAAAAAAATGGGGTTATTATATGCATAACTGACCTAATCTTTGAGCTTAAAATTTCATTTAAAACATTTTTAGGCGTTTACGCAGAGTTAAGCGAGTGAGTGGATGTCAAATTTCAATAAATTTTGTCATAAGGGCGCAATTAAAGCCTCATCACATTATATACGCAAATACATTTTTATATAAAATCATCTAGCTTATAGCAAATAAAACCGACTCATTTTTGAATGAGTCTTCGAATTTGTTCAATATATTATCTAAGTCTGCTCCAAAAAAAGCTTACAAATGCGGAACTCAACCGGAAATCTTCATATGTCTCTTAATTCTTGATTGTAAAAGTCCTTAATCACAATGCTTCCCGTGACTTTTAATTTGCGGCTTCGGTCTTCAGACACTTTTACCTTGTGGCGTGATAAAGAAATCTTCGGTTGGCCTCTTAAGCCGAAGACCAGGCAATCTCAAAATCAGCAAGTTAATTATCATTAGAGGACCAAAGACACGCATAACGCGCTTCTAATATCGTCTAATAAGGTGGGCGCAAACTGTACCTCACTCCTGGAAATGTGGCAACCATTTTATTGTACCTACATAGAAAATCTGACAGGAAACTAAGTATCATTAGGCTAACCATAATATATGTTTATTATTAGCATAAATTGAATCAATTGTTTTTTACATTAACTGTAGGCAACCGTTGGTGAAATTGAAATGGAAAGGATTTCGAAATTTATATTTATATATTATTATATATATGTATAATTAAATAATCGCAATACTCATATGTAAAAAAAATATAATTTTATTTTACTGAATGATTACAATATTTTTACTTGAGAAGAACACCGACCGATTATAATTAGGTCTCAAACTGAACTCTGATAATTACTCTGATTTGATTGACGTTCAAGCCTCGGTTTCGAGCTTTTCTAATATGGACTTTAGACTTTAGGGTTCTGATCAAATGAAGAGAGAAAGCTTTGGAGTTGCTGACTTTAATCGTCTTTGCATTTCTCTTGGATTCAAGTGCATTCGCTCTTGGATACATGTGCTCTTAGATTCTTATAATTTTGTTTATTGAAATCTAATACTTCTGTTTTTCGGGATTGCGAGTCCGAGCTTTGAACGTGGGAACGCAACGATGATGCGAGGGCTTAAGCATAGATTGTTTAAATTAGACAACGGATGTTTAGTCTACCAGTGGGTGACTTATCAGGTATCTGGTATCTGTTGGGTACATGCAGAGTTGTGTTGGGTGTGTTTGGGTGTACATGTTGTATATGTATTAGTGTGTAGGCATGTGCTTAAGTCTTAGGGACTTATGGATATGTCACTATATATATAATATATATATATATTATATATTATATTATTTATACCCGTTACTCGTAGAGTAAAAGGGTATACTAGATTCGTTGAAAAGTATGTAAAAGGCAAAAGGAAACGTTTCCGACCATATGAAGTATATATATTCTTGATCAGGATCAATAGCCGAGTCGATCTGGCCATGTCCTTCTGTCCGTCTGTCCGTAGAACTGCAGGAACTGCAACAGTTAGAATGTTGAGATTATGCACGCAGGTTCTAAAAACTTAGACGGAACGCAAGTTTGTTTCAAAATGTTGCCACGCTCACTTTTAAGAAATTTGTAAGTATTTTTTCATTTTATTATTTTGTCCCCAATTATTTTGTACCGATATTCCAGAAAATTGTGAAATTTCTTGTTTGCACTTCCACTAGCTGAGTAACGGGTATCTGATAGTCGGTGTACTGGACTATAGCATTCTATCTTGTTTTTTTTTTACCGTACAGGAACAGGGGATTTCCTTACCGGAATGCTGGCGGGTCACATGATGAACAACGTTCTGTTTGGCCACCGACACCATACGTACCATAGAAATCCGGAGTAGGGCCAGTCGTCGCCCCAGGGAAATGGTCGACAGATCATCATCGTCAACAATGGTCAGCGGGAGGGAGTTTGGCACAACGAAACCACTATTTCGGGAGAGGCCTCCGCAGTAGTTCCTCCTGAAAATCCCCTCACGGAGCAGGAGGATGTGGAGGGGCAAGGCGAAGGTGAAGTAGAAGTAGAAAGCGAACCTGCTTCCAGTGATGAATTTACAGAATTGGAGGCGACTCCCCAACCCTATCCAGATGGTGGCATCATTTGCTTTCCCGTCATGCTAAACGAAACAGATCCCGAAAACTCTGCGGTGACGCGTGAAGTGGAACGGGTCGCTTGCTTTCCAGCACCACCCCACAGCCCGGAAAATTTCCAACCTACCATAACCACTGAGCCACCCATCGTTGCCGGCGATATTATTCGTGGAGCAGATGATGGTTCAGAAGGCGGTGCAGTTGATGAGGTCAGCCATGCAGGTACTCCCATCGATGTGGCAACTTTGTAGCTGCACGAGATGATGAAGTCGAAACGTGTTATATTTAACTACTTTTAGAATTAAAACTAAGTGAAATAAAGCAACTAAACATTTCAACTTGTTTGGAATCTGGTTGTGTATTTTAAAAAATAATCAGGGGACCGTTCCTGGCAAGGAATACATTAAACGACCAAAAAGCTAATTTTTTATCACACAAATAATTTGTTAAACTATGTATATTGTGTATATATATATATTATACATATTGTCTATGTATATTGTTTATATATAACGCTCATATAACCCAACCGCATGTACAGCGAAAGCCTGTAGCTACAGTGGGCTCTGGGTATAGAGGTTTTGTCAATAACAAGTTTTGGTCACTGGTCCATTTGATGATAGATATGTATTATTGAGTACAATTAATATCTAGTAAATCTCGTAAAGTCTAGAAAATGTTTCTTTCAATATAATGTGTACATAGATGTTTTTTCATAGAATATTTATCCATTTTAAAAACGTGGCCCCTTAATCTTTAACGTATTCGATCCAAGTCCCATCGGGAATTAAAAGGGTGATATCAGAAATTCCTTAGAAATTTTACTATAAAAATAATGAAAAATAATCTCAAATCATATATTTTGAATATGTATAAAGAGAAAACGGTGCAGAGAAGTGGGAGACTGCAGAAAAAAAAATTAAGTGACTATATTTAAGCCATTGGTTTTCCTTAAAAAAGTTCAGTAGTTATGGAATCACAAAACGTTTAAACTATGATTCGTGCCGTATGTTATCATTTTAAGGTGAGTAGGAACGTAGATGTTAATATAAATTTCCTAAAACTGCACACCAAGTTTCGCACAGTGCAGGGACCACCGAGTCACCAACAACGTATTGGATTCGCTCTCGCGGTCGCCGCTCTGTCCGCAATCCGATCCCTAGAAAAACGGCGTTGGGTTGCTGCCACAGCTCAGTTGTTTTAGAAACTTTGCCCAAAACTTTTATTGGTTTTAATTTAGAGAAAGAACATCCTGAAACTTTAAGCAGGAGTCTTCTGCGGAGTTCGACCACGATCGGAGTCTATCCGAGATCTAACCTCAATTGCAGTCGTTCTGAGCGTATGTGCGTAAGTGATATCAGGCACGGATACCAGCCGTATCTAAGCTAGGAGTGTACGTAGACATGGCGAGGATTCCTCGTTACATTAGCGAAGCTAGGTGGAAGACAGGCAGCAAGCAACAATCAAACAAGCAAGAGAACAATCAGGGAATAACCCAAGGAAGAATGCAGATTATGCATTATGCATGCAGATTCCATGTTGCTTTACTCAATTGCTCAAACACTAGAAATCCTAAAAAAATCATCAGCTTAAAAATCAGCTTATAATTAAGTGTTTGATCCATTTCAGAATGACCCCTTACCCTACTCGGCTCAGGGGCAGCCTGATGGTGGCGGTGCTCCTAGTATTGGCCCTTACAACCGAAGCGTGCTCATCTAAATTGAAAATTAGACGCAGCAAAATTCGCAGTGGTTCTACCGGAATAACCCTTACAATTTCAAGTAATAAGCAACCAGTTCTCCGCCCAGCTCCGCACCACCCAGCTCCGCACTACCCAGCTCCGATATCCCCGCCAAAACTCATCAATATTGTAATTCCAAGAGCCCAACACAAAATCGGCAAATCACACAAAACAACGTACAGCAGCCGAAAAAACTCCACTGGTGGATATCAGCCAATAGCAGGCACCAATGCCACCAATGCCACCAATGTCACCAATGTCACCAATGTCACCAATGTCACCAATGTCACCAATGTCACCAATGTCACCAATGCCACCAATGCCCACAATGGCACCTACCATCATGCGGGTCAGGTTCCAGATTACAATTACTATCTTTGGGATGGTACAGGACCTTATCCCACAGGACCTTATTCATATTCAAATCAATTACCCTATGAAGCCCCCTACTATCCCACGGTTCAGGTTCCAGCCGGTGCCAGTAACCATCCTTCGGGTGGATATCCCGTTGGAGCCTCTTACTATCCAGTCGGTCAAGTACCCTATGGAGCCCCGTACTACCCACAATGGCCAGTCGGAGGTGATCTGCCCGCAGGAGACACCTTCCTGCCAGCTGTTGGAGCATTGCCTGCAGGAGCTGTTTACTATCCACAGGCGCCGGAGAAGTCCTCCTCAGGCTTGGGATTGGGTGCGTCAAGAGAATTGAGTTATCCTCAGTATGCAGGGTCCTAACTATCGTGTATTTCTTCATTTACAGGCACTGGTCTTATTGCTGGAGCACTGGGTGGCGTCATCCTGCCAGTGCCACCTGTTTATGCCGCTCCACCTGCTACTGGCTCTCAAGCTCTACCCATTCCTCCAACCTCACCAGTTGCTGCTCCCGCTGCTCCCGCTGACCCAGCGTCACCTGTGACTGCTTCTGGAGCTCCTGTTGCACCTGCAACTCCTGTGGCTCCTGGACCCGCAGTTGCACCCAATCCGACGGATCCAAATGTGCCAGTTCCTCCTGCACCTGGAGCCCCCTGCTGATCCCAATGCACCACCTGCTGGTGGCATTATCTGTGTGCCCAGTCCGGATCCCAAAGATCCTACCAAGACCATTGAGCTGGACCAGATCGCGTGCTATCCAGCTCCGCCACCGGAGACTGCTCCCACAGCTAATAGAACAACACCAGCAGGGGACGGTGCTGTACCCCCTCCCGTTTCCGCCACCGACTCCGTATAACTACGTTTAAATTATGATTTGTGGCATACACGTGTATGTTATTATTTTGAATATTTAACTTGGCTTACTTGCTTTACTTTCCTCAAAGTCCTCACTGTTTTTAAAAAGATAAAACCAATAATGTCAGCATATAAGTTTCTAAAAGTTGTATAGATTTCCACACGTTTTTAATTGGATTTATATTGATGTAAACTAATTATTTACACACATTTTTCTTCATAATGGAACTGTAAATTCATTATATTTTTTAAGGTTTCGGAAGTGGGAATTATATTTAAGGTGATTGGAGACGTAGATGTGCCACCAAGTTTCGCGCAGTGCACTGACCACCGACTCACCAACAACGTGTTGGATTCGCTCTCGCGCTCGCCGCTCTGTTCGCCGCTCTGTTCGCCGCTCTGTTCGCCGCTCTGTTCGCCGCTCTGTTCGCCGCAGCCGCTCCCGAGGAAAACGCGAAACGCGAGCGGTTGGCTTGCTGCCGCAGCTCAGTTGTTCGAGAAACTTTGCAAGCGAAACAAAGCGAGTATCGCACGCGGCAAGCAGCAAGCGGAATACACAGTAATAACACACAGAGTAAATAGCCAAATAAATTAAGGTTTATTACATTTAAAGCAGAGGAGGGCGTTGCGAGTGGTGAATGAATGTCAAGAATTCAAATATGGCATTCTCAAAATTGTATGAGTCCTCCATTTGTGTATAGTAGGTACTGCTATTCGCTTGGGTTGAGCATTAATTGCGGTGGTTGCTTTTGCTTATTTATTATTGTTGCAAAAATTGCCCGACTCGAAGGTCACCGAAAAACAAAAGGAAAACATTTGCTTGTGGAACTGCGTTCAAATATAACAGAAGCCATACAAAGTACTTAGCTTTTTTCAGGCGAAAGCGATATGACGTTTCTAATTCCCTCCATTTAACATGATTTTGTATTATTTCGCATATATGAAACAAGCAGATGTTTTTGTAAGAAAATTCACACAAAAGGCGGATTTAAAATGGGAAAAGCAAAAACGTATACTACTTCGACAAGGGAAAACGGTATACAATTGACCGCAAACTAATTTATGATGTAATCTTCTAACAAAATGAAATATATATATGTACAATTACATATGATATCGTGATAAGGGCCCAATCGAATCGCTATTAGATCATGCTTCTAAACAGTTGCCTCACCTCATTAGTGAGGCAAATAAAATTTTATATAAACTCATCTAGTTTTGAGACCAGCTGCCCAAATAGCAAATAAAACCAATTCGTGCCAAAATGTTTTACAAGAGGCACCCACCCACTCAGAAGCACACATAACTAACCGGATTTTGACGCCCACTTAACTTGCATGTTATTTCTTTTTTGAATGAGTCTTCGAATTTCTTCCATATATTTGAAAGTCTGCTCCAAAAAAGCTCTTTTGAAGGCTCAGTAAATATAGTGAATCACCTATTTATCACTGAACAGCTCATTCGTATTCAAGCGTTTGGCTCGGACTACATGATAACCGCGAAGTGCTTTGACATCTGACATCAGAATCTGCGATTAGCAAACAATTTCCTGACCTGATCTAGTAATGAGTAAATAGGAGTAATATATATGTACATACATATGTATGTATTTTTTAAAGTCCCATTAATTGTGATGGTTTTTAGATTTTCCCAAAATTATTGAAGGTTTGGGTTGAAATAATTCTGTCATCTGGAACTGGTTCGCTAATCTTTTAGTGTTGTCCTATTTGACACTAGCGATAAGCTTTGTATTTCAAGAACGAGTAAGCGAGAATTGTTATTAAGCTGGGGCATCATAGTGAAATTCGTAGAAATCGTGGAGGACAGTGGGTAAACAAACATGATAAGCGATTTCGTGTTGAACCGCTACAATTTCCCCTCTGACGTCATAGCTGCGCATGCGTTGCAGTTCAGTGGTTCAATGAGTCATGAAACCGGTTCATCATGTTTTTAGCATCACTCGCAAGTTACAGCACTCAAACTGCAAGTAAATGATGCACGGAAATCTATCTTTATAAATGCGGAATTCAACTGAAAAAGTACGTTCAGCAAATATATTGTTCATATGTGTCTTGTCTCTTGATTGTAAAAGTCCTTGATCAAAATGATTCCAGTGACTTTTAATTTGCGCATTCGTTCTCCAGACACTTTCACCTTGTGGCGTGATAAAGGAAGCTTCCGTTGGCCTCTTAAGCCGAAGACCTGACCTTTAAGTTCCTGTGTTTATAGTTCTGGAACAAAGCCTGGGTGTGTTTGAAACCCGATGGCGAAACTCAATGGAGTGTAGACACGCGGCAAGCCGCCAAAATCAGCAAGTTAATTACCATTAGAGGACCGCCCAAGACACGCATAACGCGCTTCTAATTTGGTCTAATAAAGTGGGCGTAAAGTGTACCCCACCTCTTGGAAATTTGGCAACCAGGGCGTGACACTCGCTGATTGTTTAATATTGTAAGTGGTACGGGAGAGTGCTAGAACTGCAGAATAATTCTATTGTACCTACCTAGAAGAGCTAACAGGAAACCAAGTATCATTAGGCTAACCATAATTTGTGTCTATTATTAGCGTGAATTGAATCAATTGTTTTTTACACAGACATAAAGCTAAAACCATACTGGCTGATGATGACTGACATTGGGGTGCAGTAGGAAGCAAATATGTATATTGGGTCGTCTGCAGTAGTCGAGGATTTAATACCTTAAAAAGCCTCGTAAAACCAACATATCATATTAAATACATATGGGCAAAAATATATAAATCGTAACTCCAGGATCATGATACCAGTATAATAATACATTTTTAATTGAATTCGTAGCAAAATAGGATAAGGTCTGTAAATACTCTGTTTATAAGTTGAATTTGAAATATGTTTTTAAGTGTATACTATATTATGGTGGGAGACCCTATTATATCATGGCAGGCATGTTGTTTTACTTAATAGCCTAAGCACCAGAAATCCTAAAAAAAATCATAAGCTGATAAGTGAGTGTTTGATCCATTTCAGAATGACCCCTTACCCGACGCGGCTCAGTGGCAGCCTGTTGGTGGTGGTGCTCCTAGTACTGGCCCTGACCACCGAGGATGTGCACGCAAAATGGAAGAGCAGTGGCGGCAGAAGTCGCAGCAGTTCCAGTTCTAGCAGAAGGACCTCTTCACACAGCTATTCTGCGCCATCGCATTCAGCTCCATCGCATTCAGCTCCATCGCACCACGCAGCTCCTGCTCCACACCATGATAATGTCAGGCTGAGCTACGGGGGTGGATCCCACTCGCAGCCGGTGAGCAAGGTGAGCAGCTCGCAGACGCACAGTGCAGCTCCTTCGGCACCCGCCTCGCCAATTGGCTGGAATGTCCCAGCGAAGCCCCAAGGCCCGCCGCCGGCGTACTCCCCATCGAATCCAGTGGGCGGAGCTCACACCAACATACATGAGCGGCCACCAGCCTACAACCCGTCGTACAAGCCAGCTCCACCCAGCTATTCAGCCGCCACCCAAACGCACGGCAACACGAATCTCCAGAGCCCATCTCGTCCTGTAGGAGCAGCCAGTCCCGGTGCAAGTTCCAGTTCAAGTGGTTCCCACTACTATGGCGGAACACACAACACAGCGTACAGAGGCCGAAATAACTTCACTGGTGGATATCAGCCTATAACAGCCACCAATGCCCACAACGTGCAGTCGAGCTATCCCCGCCAACAATTGCCAGCAGGTGCCACCTACCATCCGGCGGGTCAACTTCCAGCCGGAGCTACCAACCACCCAGCCGGGCAAATTCCAGCCGGAGCATCTTACCATCCTGCGGGTCATTTGCCGGCGGGAGCTTCGTACCACCCAGCTGGTCAAGTGCCCCACGGAGCCACCTACTATCCCACGGGTCAGGTTCCAGCCGGTGCCAGTTACCATCCTTCGGGTGGATATCCCGCTGGAGCATCTTACCATCCAGTCGGTCAAGTGCCCCATGGAGCCACCTACTACCCACAAGGGCCAGTCGGAGGAGGTCTGCCCGCAGGAGCCACCTTCCTGCCCGCTGGGGGAGCATTGCCTGCAGGAGCTGTTTACTATCCACAGGCGCCACAGAAGTCCTCGTCAGGCTTGGGATTGGGTGCGTCAAGAGAATTGAGTAATCCTCAGTATGCAGGATCCTAACTATCTTGTATTTCTTCTTATAACAGGCACTGGTCTAATTGCTGGAGCACTGGGTGGCGCCATCCTGGGTCACGCACTCACACCCACCCACACCCGAGTGGTGGAGAGTTCCAATTCCTATTCCGGCGGTGGTGGAGGTGGAGGAGGCCACGGTAGTGACGACAAAATCATCATTATCAACAACGGACCACCTGGATCGGTGACCACCACAGATGTGGGGTCGGGTACAACGGTGATAAATGCTGGAGGAAACCAAGCAGCCGCTTCCCCAGCGCTGCCAGTGCCACCTGTTTATGCCGCTCCACCTGCTACTGGCTCTCAAGCTCTACCCGTTCCTCCAACCTCACCAGTTGCTGGATCAGTTCCATTGGCGCCTTTGGGTCCTTCGCCACCTGCTCCCGCTGACCCAGCGGCACCTGCGACTGCTTCTGGAGCTCCTGTTGCACCTGGAACTCCTGTGGCTCCTGGACCCGCAGTTGCAGCCAATCCGACGGATCCAAATATGCCAGTTCCTCCTGCACCTGGAGCCCCTGCTGATCCCAATGCACCACCTGCTGGCATTATCTGTGTGCCCGTTAAAGTGCCCGGTCCGGATCCCAATGATCCTACCAAGACTATTGAGCTGGACCAGATCGCGTGCTATCCAGCTCCGCCACCGGAGACTGCTCCTCCAGCCAATGGAACGGCACCAGCAGGGGACGGTGCTGTACCCCCTCCCGTTTCCGCCCCTGGATCTGTTCAACTGGCTCCCATCCAGGCCACCACTCCTGTGACCATTCCCGAGGGATCTGTGCCGTTGGCTCCCATTATTCCCGGTGGTCAGCCGGATATTATGAAGATGCCGGGTCTGACACAAGCTCGACTGTCGGCGGAATCTGGCCTCAAGGATGCGCACAATAATGCAGAGCGAACCTTTGGACATTTTAGCCTCATCTCCACGGTGGTGACCCTGATGGTGGCCTACTGTCT
Source organism: Drosophila orena (assembly GCA_005876975.1). Taxonomy (NCBI): domain Eukaryota; kingdom Metazoa; phylum Arthropoda; class Insecta; order Diptera; family Drosophilidae; genus Drosophila; species Drosophila orena. The sequence continues at coordinate 36,581 of VCKV01000032.1, read as the reverse complement.
CCACTAAGTGCCCATCGCCTCAAGGACACAGTCGCATTGGCAACCGAATTTATCTAATTTATTGCCATTCTGTGGGTCTCAAGACTCGTATGGAAATTCACATACGCCTAAAACCAATCGCACGGTTCTCGTTATATATTTTGTAAAAACAAAACAGAAATCGAATTTTTGATATATGTATACTCTTAGTTGCAATAAATGTACCAAACAATTATAATATGCTTATGAGTGTTGATCTTTGAAAGGTGGAACAAAAAGGTGAAAATGGGATATTTACTAAAATATAAATTTTATAAGAAATATATTAACATTTGATGATGCATTCTAGTGAAAGCGGTGCTGGCACTTTTAGAAAGAGAAGATATCCTACAATGAATAGAATACATTTTATTTTTTACTGATAACTTTTTTTTAGAACAATAAGTATAATTTTAACCTGTATTTAAAAATATTAAGATTTGTTTTTTATATTTTTCATGGTTTATTATGATTCACCTAACGGCGATTCAACTAAATTAATGTGTCAAGAAATTCTTTTCATTAGCATCTCTTGAAATATTTTGTTTATGTAGCATTAGTATTGTTAAATATTTCGGACCACTATTAAGGTATCATAAGCATATCCGATTTTATGGCTTAGCTGGCATGGGTACAACTAGAAAATTCTTTAAAAGTAATAGGAAAGAAATCATAAAGATATTTATATAGCAAAATAAAAAAGATAGTAAAAAAATTACCTTAGTTGTCTTAGCCATCTTATATATTACTACATTTATGTACGTAGGTTATATCATTTAACTTTCTCCTTTAAAATTGTTTTTAATGAATCATATATTGATAATTTTTGTTTTTGCAAAATTAAATACAAGAAGTCAATTGGTCAAACTGAATTTAACCACAATAAATTTTATTTTTCAGCGTAAACTAATCAGCATAATTTTGACCCCGTAGTCAAACTCTGCTCGATTAGACGGTCCAGATGAAAACATAAATACCGACCGCAATATTTTCGGAAGCTTAGTTGTTTCATATATTTCCTCTGAATAAAAGCAATATTCACGACACCAAAACTCGCAATAAAACGTATAAAAAACATTCAGGCAACGAAATTTTTTGTGTTCCAGAATCTAAGTTAAAGCATACAGGTAATATAGTCCTTAAAAGACTTACAAATATCTCAAAATGTTCCAATACAGTCATTTGTCCTCTTGTATCCATTAGATCTAAGAGTGGTACATCCTCTTTTTCTGGTACTTCTTTTAAGAAAAACTATTTTTTTAATTATTTAAAAAAACTGTTGCAATTACGAACTGAATTTCAAATCGAATTTTTCTGAATGTTAAATGTTAATTTCAGAATGTCTCGTTTTTCGAGGGGACTGAAGGGCATCCTGCTGATGGTGATCATCCTTCTGGCTCTCAATATTGCAATGGGAACACCCCGTGGCGGAAGCAGAAGCAGTAGCAGCTCTCGCTCCAGTTCTGGATCCAGTTCTAGATCCAGCTATGGATCCGGTTCAGGATCGAGTTATGGATCCGGTTATGGATCCAGCTATGGGTCCTCTTACAGTAGGTCAAGATCTGGCGGATCTCCTCCATCCTATTCATTTTCCCTGAATACCTTTTCGATGCCTACGTTCCACTCGGAACGCTCTGGAGGTGGATCCAATTTGCCCAAAGGACCTCCGCCGGCGTACTCAGCTCATGATACCGTGGGTGGAGCTCCCACGAACATTCGCGAGAGACCGCCGGCCTACAAACCCCTGAACAAGCCATCCAGTGAACAAAGTTCCAGCTCTCTATATTTCCACCCATACTACAGATCGACTAGCTCCAGCTCCAACTACAGATCGAACTCCAACAGCAATTACCAGGAGGACACATATAACTCCACCTATAAATATATGCGCAGTGCCGCCAGCAACTCACACTATCCCCTCCGTGGATACATTGTCCTTATCTCGACTTCTCTATATTTATGCTCGCAATTATTATAAATAATTATTATTATAATTATATAATATATAATATATAATATAATAAATATAATATATAATAATATATAATATATATAATATAATATATAATATATTTAATTTATATAATTATTATTATTATTATTATTATAAATATTTAAATAAGCCAAAATTATATGTAGCTATACAAGACCAATCATATTTGCTGAAATATGATTGAAAATAAAAACTTCCTTAAAAAAAATTCAAAAAGAAAACTTATGTTCAAAAGACTTTGTTGTTTTAAAAAATAAATATGGCACAACAGGAACTTGAGGTCTCATCTCCGTGTTGGTGATCCTTATCGTGTCCTTTCTTGAACATGAAGCATTTACAAGTAAATATGTTGAATACATTATTTCACCAAATGTAAAGTTTTGAATTCTAACCCATTTACTGTAAATGGACAAATAATATTTTTAGGGTTGGTAAATTTTTAAAACTTTTTCATGTGATTATCGCACTTACCGCGATAAATCCTATAATAATGTATAGAGTTGCTGCTCTTTAGCCTGCAAACCCTAAACTAAATTTATTCAACATCAAGTTGACAGCAGCTAAATTGGAACAATTTTAAATATAATAGATCAACCTATTGAATTTGCGAAATGGACAAGAAAGCAAACTACCAGCTGACCGAGCGCGACTTGGATATACCCTCCGATCTGGAGTTTGTGGACCGTCTGCTGAAGGAGCAGCGTTTGGAGGTGGAGCCGCAGGCTCGTGGTGTCATCTTGGATCTGGCTTACAGTGAGTTGGCATTCTACAGTAGAAATTTATAAAAATTCAATGTGAATGTCTGACATAGCTTTGGCAAGGGACAAACTGGTTGAGGCCCAACGCTTCGCTAAGTTGTCCAACCGCTCCAACGTGAGTATTGCGGACTTGGAGATGGCAAACCTGGAGCGGACAGAGGAGCTGAACAGGAGACTGATCCATCAGCCGGTGAAGTCACTTATTCCCAGCCAGCCAGCTCTGCCCACGCCGACTGTGAGCCGAGGTCTAATGCTGCCCACCTGGCGGCAGTGTCAGGTGGGTATAATGGCCGAATTGAAGGACAAGGGTGCTGAGGGTGCTCTGCCAGCGAATGCCAGGACTGGGCTGCCCCCGAATCCGGTAACAGCTAGTGCTTCAGGTCCTGTTCCAAACTCTGGCACCAATTCGATGCTGGCTACTGGATATTCAAATCCGGGTCGCAACACTTCAAATCCCATTGCTCGTCCCGCCGGCTCTAACATGAATCCTCCCGATAACTTTTCCAAGACTGCGTTTATTACCACAAGTTCTCGATCTGATCAGCATAATTTAATGAGAAATCATGCTGCTCCTAGGATGTACGTCAATAGATCCACAGCGGGCTATGTTTCAGATTCTTCCATATGCTTCGGTTCTGGATTTCCAGGAGGAGTTCAACCGGGCGTGAAAAAGCCACGCATGCAACAATAAAATAATCGAATTTTTTTTTAAATATAATATTTAAATATGCTTATGTTACTATTAGTGAGATGGTGAAATTATTTAAATTAATTTGTACTTTTTCCAAAAAAATTGAGACCTGCATTTTAATTCAAAATTGTGAGAATGGTTATTTTTTGTTGTTTTTGGGATCTTTTGCATTGATAACTACTTCCTCCTTATCGTTCACCAAGTCGTCGATACCCCGCTGAAAGTCTTCCGAGAATCGTTTGTAATAAAAGGGAACCTGGACGCCCAAGGCGTTGAATGTCTTCTTGATCGTCTCATTCCAGGCATCCACCATGGATTCCTGCCAGGGCTTCACCTCCACAGCCTCGTTGCACTTGTCGCAACGCCAGCAGCAGAATCGGCTCATCAGATCCTCGGTGTAGGGACTCACCTCCCTTTTGGCACCTTCAAAGAGCACCTGTGTGTGGTCGGAGCTTTCCCAAACTCCCAGCTCCTGGGTTCCATAAACCGCACCGGCCACCAATGCCAAGCGAATGAGAAAGAAAGCCATTGAATTGATAAAGTTATGGATGAAATTTTGAAATACCCCAAAAAGTTTAAAACTTGTGATTTTTTTTAAAATTTTGACACATCTAATTTGATTTATCTGGAATTTTTCTTTTCTTGTTTCGCCTAACAAATTAAAAACCTCATAAATAGAATACATGTTGGAAATTTGTTTGATTTATTTTTTGGCCAAGACACATACTTGCATCTTATAAAATTAATCAGAGTCAGCAATGCATGCACCCATTTTAGATTCTAGAATCTTTAATTCGATCTTGTCGATTTTCTCCAGCAAATTGTCATGTTGTCTCCTTAATTCCTCAACTCTCTCCTGCTTAATGGCAATAAACTTCTCGGTTCGATCAAAGTCGGCCAACAACTTGGGATAACACATAATGCCGCCCTTATGGCGAACTTCTTTGATCTGGTCAAGAAGTTGGTTATGTGTCAGATTACAACTATATAATTTATCGCGCAATGCTATGTGCTGCTCTTGCTTTTTTCGTAACTCATCTTTGGCCTCCCTGAATTTGCGAATCAGCAGTTTCCGCCGACACCTCAGATGTGAAATGGTATGAACTTTAGTTTTCACCAGGGTATACATTCGTTGCAGCTCAGCGCTTTTATCTGCAAAACAAATTTCGGATAGGTATATACTTTTTATTTATTATTTAATTAAATTTATTTAATTCCCATATTTTATCAGGATTATACCAAAGACACTAGAATATTCTAGAATATTCTAGTGTCTTTGATTATACCCCTTCTACTTACTTTTTACAGTGTTTACCATCTGCTGAACGTCGTTTTCGGCGGATAGATAAGTTTCCAATTTGACTTCTTCAGAATTAGCCACGATTTCATGGAGTTTCTACGGATAAACCTATTTAGTCACAAAACGTATTTTAATTCGTAGTTCCGACCTGTTTGATGTAGGAATTGTTATGCTGCCTTATGATCAAGATCATCCGTATCGCAGACATCGCATCGCGTTTTTTTCTCATTTGTTGGAGAGCGGTTTCAGTTACCTAGTTAAATAATAAAAATGTTTTTTTATTCCCCTCTAATAATTTATAATTATTTACACATTTATAATAACACGAAGAATTTTAAATCTTTGAGCATTAGGTTTCACGCCTTTTTTTCTTTTAATATAAATAATATGAATTAATCCTATAAACATGAACTGTAACATTAACAAACAATTTTAGTTTCGAAATTATCGAATCAGATTTTGAAGACTCACAAATCGAAGGCGTTCAGAAGGTTGGGTGTTCCGAAAAATAGTATTTCTAAAGATATCCTCCATCCTCTCGACCTTCTCGTTGCCCTCCTGTTGCGTCCGCTCCAATTCCGCCAGCAGTCGTTCCTTTTCAGCCAGATGAATCTCCTCAGCCTGTCGTTTCCTGTGAAGCCAATGATCCAATTCGTTTAGGGCACCTAAGTATCGATTCCGATGAGCTTCATCGATGGAGGAACTAGTGCTCGGCGTTACAAGGGAGTACTTAAATCGACGTAGGTGGTGCTCGGTTAGGCGTTTCGTCAGTAAATCGTTGTAGTATCTCTCCCCGTGGTGATCGTCGACTTCCTTGAAAAGCCGATCCAATAGCTTACTTTTGTCTAGATTTTTCTCCCGCAAATAGTCTGTATTAACTATTATGTCGACTACTTTTTCAATAAGCCCATCCAGATATCTTTGGACTAACTGATCGACGGGAAAAGTAGAACGTATAAGCTTGGCACTAGATTTGGAGGTCCTGGATCCTGATGATCCTGGATCTTGAAAAGTGGGCACGTAACTCGATTTGTATGGCATGCCCTGCGATCCCCAATCGCTTTCATCATCAGATTCCAGTCCTGAGGGAGTGGGGGTCGACGGCCTGTGCACATCGGCATTGTTTTTCGAAGGAAGTGCTTCATAAGTAGACTCGTTTGGAATAAGACTATCCAATGAAGAGGCCAACGAATTGCGGGCCAATGGCATCTGCAGCTTTTCTAGTTCCACGCCGTGCTCCTGCTGCTTTTCCACAATCTCCTTATCGATGCCCTGATTCTGATACATGGTCTTGGTAGCAGCAATTTCGTCCCAATCAGGTATGTCCTTGAGGGCTTGGAGAATATCGAAGCGCATCCTAATGTTCGAATCGGAGGATACACTCATCTGGTCTTCGCGTTCCGTAGTATTTCCACCTTCAGGGTCAATTTTTTCGCCTTCACTCTGATCAGTCGTTTTCCCCACGCTTTCGGTGGAGCTATTTATGTGCAGATTTGAATGGAATATTTCTGGCCGAGTTTCATCGATGGCTTCCAGTTTCTTAAGCATATATAAATGAAACGGCTCTTCTATAATATTAGATAATTTTTTCTTGATAGTGCTTCTAGACTTTTTTGAGGCTACCGAACTTATGGAGATCATTGAGCTCCGAACTTTCTTTTTGCCGATAGATTTCGCCAATTTATTGGGCATTTTTCGTTGAGATAAGGAAATGGGTACTGAATTACTCCAGACACTCGCCGCAGTAGATGAGATATGCTCATCAGAATCCGTACTATGGCTCCGGGTGCTCACTGTACTGAGCATAGATTTCACGTAAGTAATGTGGCTTCCACCGGAAATCTCCTTCTGCTTGGCGTTTTCATTGTTCACGACAGATCGATCTTTTTTTTTCCCGCAAGTAGACCAACTTCTTGGGAGTTATTTTATTTATTTTTAAAGAAAATTTTGCTTGCCCTGCCTTGGCCATTTTCCAAAAGGAACATGCAACTTTTGCAACTTGTGCAAAAAGCAGAGAGTTGCAAAAAATATTAAAAATTATAAAGAACAAAGGAACAACAAAGTTATGAGTTAAATATGGTGTAATGCTATCATGTTTGATTAAAATCTCCTAGGAACAATATAAACACAGGCAATTTTTAGCATGGGTATGGCATTTTGCTTAGCGAAGACACTTTTAGCATGTACACGCTCCTCGCTGAGTATATACACTATTTGAAACAGCATTGCCACCCAGAACCAGTTGTTCTGATTTATAATCATATCGGGAGTTGCCATCCCAATTTCTTGAGTATTCGATATAAGTCGAAAATATAATACTAAGACTGTTTGCTGAAATTATCGTGATTTATTTGTTTTCTTAAAGAGCTGCCATAATGAATCGATATAAATTAATATTCGATTTTGTAGAGTGACCGTTTAAATGGAAGAATATAGTATAAAATGTATATTTCTTGGTGCCGGAGGGTATTATTTATCGATAATTCTGCGGTCACACTGGTGACGTTTTACTGAAGAAGTTGTGTTGTTTTTTTTATTTCATTTCGTTCAATTTTCGTTGGCCATTCGTCACCGCTTTCGTTAGAGTGTTTTTACAAAAGTGTTTGTGTGCCGTAAAGTTTGGCCTTTTGATCAACGATCTAAATAACGGAAGTTCCGGAATCAGGATGCGCGAGCGAAAACGGTAAAAGTCGTCGGTTGTCCCGTTTAACGTCCGCCTGTTGCATCTCTCCCTCTCTTTCCCGCGGCGCTGGAATTGGGGTGGAGCTCGCCCCCTCTCTTTCGCGCGCCCATTCAGCTGTTGCGTTCGCGTGCGTCTGTGTCAGTGTGCGTAATAAGATTTTCGTTCTAAAGGAAAACACGCAATATTTTACTATTTCTCTGCCAAATAAACGTGCTTGTTGGCCAAGACAAACTCCAATCTAAGGAAAAAAAAGGTTTTATATAACTCGCCGTGCTTTCCACCTTTGTGCGTTTGCCAGCTTTTCTGCTCTTCCATTCGGCCAACTTGTTTTGGCCGCCTGCGAGTGTGTTGGTGTGTCGGTAAGTGTGTGTTTGCAAGTGTGCATATGTACATATGTACATGTTGCTATTAATTTACGCTTTCTGCTCGGCTGCTTCAATTAATTCTCTTGCTTAGTCTCGATGCTTTAACTCGACTACTTAATTGCCACACATTTGGTTATTTGCCAGTTACCAAAAACTAACTCCCCCTCTCTCTACCCTTACAACTATCCGCCTTTTTCTCCTACCCACACCCTCACCAGCCCATTTTCCATTCCCCCTTTGCGGTTGTATTTAAATTTGATTCGTTCAATTGTGAAAAGCGTGGTTTAACAAAAATTGTGAAAGTTTCGTTTTTTTAATGCATTGTTTTTCATACTTACTTACACTCTTCAAAAATATACAGCTATGGTCAAAATGGTACTTTCTAGTACATTTAATTAAACGGTTTCAGTATATTTTATATAACATACATATGTATGTATGTTGAGGCTTAAAAACAAATGTATATATGCACTGATAACATAGTTTTAAAGAGTATAAAACATTTTAAGCGAATACTATATTTAAAAACATTTATTGTTTTTTTCTTTCGGCTATTCTTTTTAAATTATTAATACAAATATGTTTTTTTCTTATAATCTAAGGAAGGAAAATACTTATCGTGTGTAAGAATGAAATACATATGTATTAAATTATTATTAGACGTTATGATTGATATTAGCCATAGCCAACTCCATATCAAAGGAAAACATAACCCCAAGTAAAATGTATAATTAATTTAGGTGAACAACTTAGTTACTAGATTCGTTGAAAAGTATGTAACCGGTAGAAGAAATCGTTTCCGACCATATAAAGTATATATATTCTTGATCAGGATTAATAGCGGAGTTGATTTATAAATCTTGTAAATATCTATCGGCTTGCTAAAAAACTTTTTGCCATGTCATTCGAAATCCCACAAACCGCTTAAATCTGCCATGCCCACACTTTCGAAAAACTTTTAATATATTTTAATTTTATTATTTTTTTGTCCAATTTCTTCCGATACTTCAGAAAATGTTGAAATTTCTCGTTTGAACTTTCACTAGCTGAGTAACGGGTATTTCTTTTAAACATTTTAAAAAACTCTTAAGAAAAGTACTCAGGCAAACAAAAACTGACACAAAAATAATATACTACTTTCAGCCATATATTTCTTGGTGGCCAATAATAAACCCGTATTATTCCTTCTAAATTACATGGTCTATGCTTAACTAAAATACTTAATGACTTAAAACTAATATGTAAACATGAACATATTAAGTTTTTAAAAAATTAAAACTATTATAAACTGATGACAAGCTTTCGTCTTTGCGAACTTATTTGCAAATTTTATTTTATACCAGATTTTTAACAATACTCGATGGTCTATCGATAATGCTCGATGGCTCCAAAAATATATGAAATTAAAATATTTGGTTGCCTGAACACTGCCGCCCAAGCACCTCAACCTTTTCATACCCGTAACTGCATAAGTTCGATTCCCATGTTGTCTTTTTTTCTTTATTAAAGTTTGTGAATATGTACGTCTTCCGCCGGCCAGAGTTTATGCCCAGTTAGTATGTAGGAACAATATATACTAGTGTAGTACATGTGTATATCCAGGACCAAACTTGAAAGTAAAAGTTCTAAAGCCAAAAAAATAATGACGATTTTAGATAAACACAGACATACGTGTACAATATAAGGTAAAAAAAAATGTATCAGCCTGAAGTTGAAACCGCGTCTCAAATCTATGTTGTTGATTGCCAATCTCAAATCGAAGTAACGTTATGAAGAAAACCAGTCTGTCTTAAAAAAAAAGGCTTAAAAAAAAAATACGAACCTGGGAATCGAACTCACGTCCCCAAAGCCAACAGATCCAAATTAAACTAGTACCAAATCAAAGCAGACGATGTTTAAAAAAATAATCCTAGGATGCTGTCCCATTGGCGCCGGCGGTAGTGGAGTACATAGAGCTCGGACTCCCCATTTAGAGGTGATACCGCCGGCAGGAGTTCAAGCCCTACGTGGGATAGAGAACCAGTTCCGAGTTCGGAAGTAAAGGTTCTGAAGCCGATTTTAGGTTTAGTTAACAACACAAACAGACATACAATACGAATTATAACACAAATACACTTTTTTCATTAACAAAGAAAAAAGCCAAGATGGGAATCGAACTCATGTCTGATAGTTATGGGGTTTTAGCAACAAATGTCCCGTCCTAGGAGAACTTACTTTTTATTTTAACAAACTGTTGTACAAAAGTGCTGTACCTATACAAACTCACGTCTCAATGTTCTGGAACCATATTCGAAAGAAAAAAAAAATTACCAACCGCAAGTGGAGCCCACGACTTAAATCTATGTAAATTGTCAATCTTAAAAATACCAAAGTGGGAATCGAACCCATGTCTTAAAGTTACACAAACTCTCGTCTCAAAGTTCTGGAAAGTTTAACTAAATTAACAAAAAAAATTATCAGCCTGAAGTTGAAACCGCGTCTCAAATCTATGTTGTTGATTGCCAATCTCAAATCGAAGTAACGTTATGAAGAAATCAAGTGGGAATCCAACCCATGTCTTAAAAAAAAAGGTTTAAAAAAAAATACGAACCTGGGAATCGAACTCACGTCCCCAAACCCAACAGATCCAAATTAAACTAGTACCAAATCAAAGCAGACGAAGTTTAAATTAATCCTAGGATGCTGTTCCATTGGCGCCGGCGGTAGTGGAGTACATAGAGCTCGGACTCCCCATTTAGAGGTGCTACCGCCGGCAGGAGTTCAAGCCCTACGAGGGATAGAGAACCAGTTCCGAGTTCGGAAGTAAAGGTTCTGAAGCCAAGTATTACCGGCGATTTTAGGTTTAGTTAACAACAGAAGCAGACATACAATACGAATTATAACAGAAATACACAGTTTAGGTAAACACAAACAGACATTCAATACGAATTATAACACAAATACACTTTTTTCATTAACAAAGAAAAAAGCCAAGATGTAAATCGAACTCTGATGTCTGATAGATAGTTATGGGGTTTTAGCACCAAATGTCCCGTCCTAGTAGAACTTACTTTTTATTTTAACAAACTGTACAAAAACTCACGTCTCAATGTTATGGAACCAAATTACCAACCGCAAGTGGAGCCCACGATTTAAATCTATGTAAACTGTCAATCTTAAAAATACCAAAGTCGGAATCGAACCCATGTCTTAAAGTTACACAAACTCTCGTCTCAAAGTTCTGGAAAGTTTAACTAAAAAAAAAAAAAAACAAAAAAAAAATATCAGCCTGAAGTTGAAACCGCGTCTCAAATCTATGTTGTTGATTGCCAATCTCAAATCGAAGTAACGTTATGAAGAAAACCAGTCTGTCTTAAAAAAAAAAATGCTTAAAAAAAAAATACGAACGTGGGAATCGAACTCACGTACCCAAAGCCAACAGATCCAAATTAAACTAGTACCAAATCAAAGCAGACGATGTTTAAATTAATCCTAGGATGCTGTCCCACTGGCGCCGGCGGTAGTGGAGTACATAGAGCTCGGACCCCCCATTTAGGGGTGTGCTACCGCCGGCAGGAGTTCAAGCCCTACGTGGGATAGAGAACCAGATCCGAGCTCGGAAGTAAAGGTTCTGAAGCCAAGTATTACTGGCGATTTTAGGTTTAGTTACGATTTTAGGTTTAGTTACGAGTTATAACAGAAATACACAGTTTAGGTAAACACAAACAGACATTCAATACGAATTATAACACAAATACACTTTTTTCATTAACAAAGAAAAAAGCCAAGATGGGAATCGAACTCATGTAGGATAGTTATGGGGACTTAGAACCAAATGTCCCGTCCTAGGAGAACTTACTTTTTTCTTTAACAAACAAACTCACGTCTCAATGTTCTGGAACCATTCGAAAGAAAATAAAATTACCAACCGCAAGTGGAGCCCACGACTTAAATCTATGTAACTTGCCAATCTTAAATCAGAGTTACGTGATTAAAAAAATACCAAAGTGGGAATCGAACCCATGTCTTAAAGTTACACAAACTCACGTCTCAAAGTTCTGGAAAGTTTAACTAAAAAAAAAAAAAAAAATTATCAGCCTGAAGTTGAAACCGCGTCTCAAATCTATGTTGTTGATTGCCAATCTCAAATCGAAGTAACGTTATGAAGAAATCCAGTCTGGGAATTTAATCCATGTCTTAAAAAAAAAGGTTTGAAAAAAAATACGAACCTGGGAATCGAACTCACGTCCCCAAACCCAACAGATCCAAATTAGACTAGTACCAAATCAAAGCAGACGAAGTTTAAATTAATCCTAGGATGCTGTCCCACTGGCGCCGGCGGTAGTGGAGTACATAGAGCTCGGACCCCCCATTTAGGGGTGTGCTACCGCCGGCAGGAGTTCAAGCCCTACGTGGGATAGAGAACCAGATCCGAGCTCGGAAGTAAAGGTTCTGAAGCCAAGTATTACTGGCGATTTTAGGTTTAGTTACGATTTTAGGTTTAGTTACGAGTTATAACAGAAATACAACACAGTTTAGGTAAACACAAACAGACATTCAATACGAATTATAACACAAGTACAAGCCCTACGAGGGATAGAGAACCAGTTTCGAGTTCGGAAGTAAAGGTTCTGAAGCCAAGTATTACCGGCGATTTTAGGTTTAGTTAACAACACAAGCAGACATACAATACGAATTATAACAGAAATACACAGTTTAGGTAAACACAAACAGACATTCAATACGAATTATAACACAAATACACTTTTTTCATTAACAAAGAAAAAAGCCAAGATGTAAATCGAACTCTGATGTCTGATAGATAGTTATGGGGTTTTAGCACCAAATGTCCCGTCCTAGTAGAACTTACTTTTTATTTTAACAAACTGTACAAAAACTCACGTCTCAATGTTATGGAACCAAATTACCAACCGCAAGTGGAGCCCACGATTTAAATCTATGTAAACTGTCAATCTTAAAAATACCAAAGTCGGAATCGAACCCATGTCTTAAAGTTACACAAACTCTCGTCTCAAAGTTCTAGAAAGTTTAACTAAAAAAAAAAAAACAAAAAAAAAATATCAGCCTGAAGTTGAAACCGCGTCTCAAATCTATGTTGTTGATTGCCAATCTCAAATCGAAGTAACGTTATGAAGAAAACCAGTCTGTCTTAAAAAAAAGGCTTAAAAAAAAATACGAACGTGGGAATCGAACTCACGTACCCAAAGCCAACAAATCCAAATTAAACTAGTACCAAATCAAAGCAGACGATGTTTAAATTAATCCTAGGATGCTGTCCCATTGGCGCCGGCGGTAGTGGAGTACATAGACCTCGGACTCCCCATTTAGAGGTGCTACTGCCGGCAGTAGTTCAAGCCCTACGTGGGATAGAGAACCAGTTCCGAGTTCGGAAGTAAAGGTTCTGAAGCCAAGTATTACTGCCGATTTTAGGTTTAGTTAACAACACAAACAGACATACAATACGAATTATAACACAAATACACTTTTTTCATTAACAAAGAAAAAAGCCAAGATGGGAATCGAACTCATGTCTGATAGTTATGGGGTTTTAGCAACAAATGTCCCGTCCTAGGAGAACTTACTTTTTATTTTAACAAACTGTTGTACAAAAGTGCTGTACCTATACAAACTCACGTCTCAATGTTCTGGAACCATATTCGAAAGAAAAAAAAAATTACCAACCGCAAGTGGAGCCCACGACTTAAATCTATGTAAATTGTCAATCTTAAAAATACCAAATGTGGGAATCGAACCCATGTCTTAAAGTTACACAAACTCTCGTCTCAAAGTTCTGGAAAGTTTAACTAAAAAAAAAAAAAAAAAAAAAAAAAAAAAAAAAAAAATATCAGCCTGAAGTTGAAACCGCGTCTCAAATTTATGTTGTTGATTGCCAATCTCAAATCGAAGTAACGTTATGAAGAAAACCAGTCTGTCTTAAAAAAAAAAAATGCTTAAAAAAAAATACGAACGTAGGAATCGAACTCACGTACCCAAAGCCAACAGATCCAAATTAAACTAGTACCAAATCAAAGCAGACGATGTTTAAATTAATCCTAGGATGCTGTCCCATTGGCGCCGGCGGTAGTGGAGTACATAGACCTCGGACTCCCCATTTAGAGGTGCTACTGCCGGCAGTAGTTCAAGCCCTACGTGGGATAGAGAACCAGTTCCGAGTTCGGAAGTAAAGGTTCTGAAGCCAAGTATTACAGCCAATTTTAGGTTTAGTTAACAACACAAACAGACATACAATACGAATTATAACACAAATACACTTTTTTCATTAACAAAGAAAAAAGCCAAGATGTAAATCGAACTCTGATGTCTGATAGATAGTTATGGGGTTTTAGCACCAAATGTCCCGTCCTAGTAGAACTTACTTTTTATTTTAACAAACTGTACAAAAACTCACGTCTCAATGTTATGGAACCAAATTACCAACCGCAAGTGGAGCCCACGATTTAAATCTATGTAAACTGTCAATCTTAAAAATACCAAAGTCGGAATCGAACCCATGTCTTAAAGTTACACAAACTCTCGTCTCAAAGTTCTGGAAGATTTAACTAAAAAAAAAAAAACAAAAAAAAAATATCAGCCTGAAGTTGAAACCGCGTCTCAAATCTATGTTGTTGATTGCCAATCTCAAATCGAAGTAACGTTATGAAGAAAACCAGTCTGTCTTAAAAAAAAGGCTTAAAAAAAAATACGAACGTGGGAATCGAACTCACATACCCAAAGCCAACAAATCCAAATTAAACTAGTACCAAATCAAAGCAGACGATGTTTAAATTAATCCTAGGATGCTGTCCCATTGGCGCCGGCGGTAGTGGAGTACATAGACCTCGGACTCCCCATTTAGAGGTGCTACTGCCGGCAGGAGTTCAAGCCCTACGTGGGATAGAGAACCAGTTCCGAGTTCGGAAGTAAAGGTTCTGAAGCCAAGTATTACTGCCGATTTTAGGTTTAGTTAACAACACAAACAGACATACAATACGAATTATAACACAAATACACTTTTTTCATTAACAAAGAAAAAAGCCAAGATGGGAATCGAACTCATGTAGGATAGTTATGGGGTTTTAGAACCAAATGTCCCGTCCTAGGAGAACTTACTTTTTTCTTTAACAAACAAACTCACGTCTCAATGTTCTGGAACCATTGGAAAGAAAATAAAATTACCAACCGCAAGTGGAGCCCACGACTTAAATCTATGTAACTTGCCAATCTTAAATCAGAGTTACGTGATTAAAAAAATACCAAAGTGGGAATCAAACCCATGTCTTAAAGTTACACAAACTCACGTCTCAAAGTTTTGGAAAATTTAACTAAAAAAAAAAAAAAAAAATTATCAGCCTGAAGTTGAAACCGCGTCTCAAATCTATGTTGTTGATTGTCAATCTCAAATCGAAGTAACGTTATGAAGAAATCCAGTCTGGGAATTTAATCCATGTCTTAAAAAAAAGGTTTGAAAAAAAATACGAACCTGGGAATCGAACTCACGTCCCCAAACCCAACAGATCCAAATTAGACTAGTACCAAATCAAAGCAGACGAAGTTTAAATTAATCCTAGGATGCTGTCCCACTGGCGCCGGCGGTAGTGGAGTACATAGAGCTCGGACCCCACATTTAGGGGTGTGCTACCGCCGGCAGGAGTTCAAGCCCTACGTGGGATAGAGAACCAGATCCGAGCTCGGAAGTAAAGGTTCTGAAGCCAAGTATTACTGGCGATTTTAGGTTTAGTTACGATTTTAGGTTTAGTTACGAGTTATAACAGAAATACACAGTTTAGGTAAACACAAACAGACATTCAATACGAATTATAACACAAGTACAAGCCCTACGAGGGATAGAGAACCAGTTCCGAGTTCGGAAGTAAAGGTTCTGAAGCCAAGTATTACCGGCGATTTTAGGTTTAGTTAACAACACAAGCAGACATACAATACGAATTATAACAGAAATACACTTTTTTCATTAACAAAGAAAAAAGCCAAGATGTAAATCGAACTCTGATGTCTGATAGATAGTTATGGGGTTTTAGCACCAAATGTCCCGTCCTAGTAGAACTTACTTTTTATTTTAACAAACTGTACAAAAACTCACGTCTCAATGTTATGGAACCAAATTACCAACCGCAAGTGGAGCCCACGATTTAAATCTATGTAAACTGTCAATCTTAAAAATACCAAAGTCGGAATCGAACCCATGTCTTAAAGTTACACAAACTCTCGTCTCAAAGTTCTGGAAGATTTAACTAAAAAAAAAAAAACAAAAAAAAAATATCAGCCTGAAGTTGAAACCGCGTCTCAAATCTATGTTGTTGATTGCCAATCTCAAATCGAAGTAACGTTATGAAGAAAACCAGTCTGTCTTAAAAAAAAAGGCTTAAAAAAAAATACGAACGTGGGAATCGAACTCACATACCCAAAGCCAACAAATCCATATTAAACTAGTACCAAATCACAGCAGACGATGTTTAAATTAATCCTAGGATGCTGTCCCATTGGCGCCGGCGGTAGTGGAGTACATAGACCTCGGACTCCCCATTTAGAGGTGCTACTGCCGGCAGGAGTTCAAGCCCTACGTGGGATAGAGAACCAGTTCCGAGTTCGGAAGTAAAGGTTCTGAAGCCAAGTATTACTGCCGATTTTAGGTTTAGTTAACAACACAAACAGACATACAATACGAATTATAACACAAATACACTTTTTTCATTAACAAAGAAAAAAGCCAAGATGGGAATCGAACTCATGTCTGATAGTTATGGGGTTTTAGCAACAAATGTCCCGTCCTAGGAGAACTTACTTTTTATTTTAACAAACTGTACAAAAACTCACGTCTCAATGTTATGGAACCAAATTACCAACCGCAAGTGGAGCCCACGACTTAAATCTATGTAAATTGTCAATCTTAAAAATACCAAAAGTGGGAATCGAACCCATGTCTTAAAGTTACACAAACTCTCGTCTCAAAGTTCTGGAAAGTTTAACTAAAAAAAAAAAAAAAAAAAATTATCAGCCCGAAGTTGAAACCGCGTCTCAAATCTATGTTGTTGATTGCCAATCTCAAATCGAAGTAACGTTATGAAAAAAACCAGTCTGTCTTAAAAAAAAAAATGCTTAAAAAAAAAATACGAACGTGGGAATCGAACTCACGTACCCAAAGCCAACAGATCCAAATTAAACTAGTACCAAATCAAAGCAGACGATGTTTAAATTAATCCTAGGATGCTGTCCCACTGGCGCCGGCGGTAGTGGAGTACAAAGAGCTCGGACCCCCCATTTAGGGGTGTGCTACCGCCGGCAGGAGTTCAAGCCCTACGTGGGATAGAGAACCAGATCCGAGCTCGGAAGTAAAGGTTCTGAAGCCAAGTATTACTGGCGATTTTAGGTTTAGTTACGATTTTAGGTTTAGTTACGAGTTATAACAGAAATACACAGTTTAGGTAAACACAAACAGACATTCAATACGAATTATAACACAAATACACTTTTTTCATTAACAAAGAAAAAAGCCAAGATGGGAATCGAACTCATGTAGGATAGTTATGGGGACTTAGAACCAAATGTCCCGTCCTAGGAGAACTTACTTTTTTCTTTAACAAACAAACTCACGTCTCAATGTTCTGGAACCATTCGAAAGAAAATAAAATTACCAACCGCAAGTGGAGTCCACGACTTAAATCTATGTAACTTGCCAATCTTAAATCAGAGTTACGTGATTAAAAAAATACCAAAGTGGGAATCAAAACCATGTCTTAAAGTTACACAAACTCACGTCTCAAAGTTCTGGAAAATTTAACTAAAAAAAAAAAAAAAAAATTATCAGCCTGAAGTTGAAACCGCGTCTCAAATCTATGTTGTTGATTGCCAATCTCAAATCGAAGTAACGTTATGAAGAAATCCAGTCTGGGAATTTAATCCATGTCTTAAAAAAAAAGGTTTGAAAAAAATACGAACCTGGGAATCGAACTCACGTCCCCAAACCCAACAGATCCAAATTAGACTAGTACCAAATCAAAGCAGACGAAGTTTAAATTAATCCTAGGATGCTGTCCCACTGGCGCCGGCGGTAGTGGAGTACATAGAGCTCGGACCCCCCATTTAGGGGTGTGCTACCGCCGGCAGGAGTTCAAGCCCTACGTGGGATAGAGAACCAGATCCGAGCTCGGAAGTAAAGGTTCTGAAGCCAAGTATTACTGGCGATTTTAGGTTTAGTTACGATTTTAGGTTTAGTTACGAGTTATAACAGAAATACACAGTTTAGGTAAACACAAACAGACATTCAATACGAATTATAACACAAATACACTTTTTTCATTAAGATGGGAATCGAACTCATGTAGGATAGGATAGTTATGGGGTTTTAGAACCAAATGTCCCGTCCTAGGAGAACTTACTTTTTTCTTTAACAAACAAACTCACGTCTCAATGTTCTGGAACCATTCGAAAGAAAATAAAATTACCAACCGCAAGTGGAGCCCACGACTTAAATCTATGTAACTTGCCAATCTTAAATCAGAGTTACGTGATTAAAAAAATACCAAAGTGGGAATCGAACCCATGTCTTAAAGTTACACAAACTCACGTCTCAAAGTTCTGGAAAATTTAACTAAAAAAAAAAAAAAAAAATTATCAGCCTGAAGTTGAAACCGCGTCTCAAATCTATGTTGTTGATTGCCAATCTCAAATCGAAGTAACGTTATGAAGAAATCCAGTCTGAGAATTTAATCCATGTCTTAAAAAAAAGGTTTGAAAAAAATACGAACCTGGGAATCGAACTCACGTCCCCAAACCCAACAGATCCAAATTAGACTGGTACCAAATCAAAGCAGACGAAGTTTAAATTAATCCTAGGATGCTGTCCCACTGGCGCCGGCGGTAGTGGAGTACATAGAGCTCGGACTCCCCATTTAGGGGTGTGCTACCGCCGGCAGGAGTTCAAGCCCTACGTGGGATAGAGAACCAGATCCGAGCTCGGAAGTAAAGGTTCTGAAGCCAAGTATTACTGGCGATTTTAGGTTTAGTTACGATTTTAGGTTTAGTTACGAGTTATAACAGAAATACACAGTTTAGGTAAACACAAACAGACATTCAATACGAATTATAACACAAATACACTTTTTTCATTAACAAAGAAAAAAGCCAAGATGGGAATCGAACTCATGGATTTAGAACAAAATGTACCGTCCTAGGAGAACTTACTTTTTTCTTTAACAAACAAACTCACGTCTCAATGTTCTGGAACCATTCGAAAGAAAATAAAATTACCAACCGCAAGTGGAGCCCACGACTTAAATCTATGTAACTTGCCAATCTTAAATCAGAGTTACGTGATTAAAAAAATACCATGTCTTAAAGTTACACAAACTCACGTCTCAAAGTTCTGGAAAATTTAACTAAAAAAAAAAAAAAAAAATTATCAGCCTGAAGTTGAAACCGCGTCTCAAATCTATGTTGTTGATTGCCAATCTCAAATCGAAGTACCGTTATGAAGAAATCCAGTCTGGAAATTTAATCCATGTCTTAAAAAAAAGGTTTGAAAAAAAATACGAACCTGGGAATCGAACTCACGTCCCCAATCCCATCAGATCCAAATTAGACTAGTACCAAATCAAAGCAGACGAAGTTTAAATTAATCCTAGGATGCTGTCCCACTGGCGCCGGCGGTAGTGGAGTACATAGAGCTCGGACCCCCCATTTAGGGGTGTGCTACCGCCGGCAGGAGTTCAAGCCCTACGTGGGATAGAGAACCAGATCCGAGCTCGGAAGTAAAGGTTCTGAAGCCAAGTATTACTGGCGATTTTAGGTTTAGTTACGAGTTATAACAGAAATACACAGTTTAGGTAAACACAAACAGACATTCAATACGAATTATAACACAAATACACTTTTTTCATTAACAAAGAAAAAAGCCAAGATGGGAATCGAACTCATGTAGGATAGTTATGGGGATTTAGAACCAAATGTCCCGTCCTAGGAGAACTTACTTTTTTCTTTAACAAACAAACTCACGTCTCAATGTTCTGGAACCATTCGAAAGAAAATAAAATTACCAACCGCAAGTGGAGCCCACGACTTAAATCTATGTAACTTGCCAATCTTAAATCAGAGTTACGTGATTAAAAAAATACCAAAGTGGGAATCGAACCCATGTCTTAAAGTAACACAAACTCACGTCTCAAAGTTCTGGAAAATTTAACTAAAAAAAAAAAAAAAAAATTATCAGCCTGAAGTTGAAACCGCGTCTCAAATCTATGTTGTTGATTGCCAATCTCAAATCGAAGTAACGTTATGAAGAAATCCAGTCTGGGAATTTAATCCATGTCTTAAAAAACAGGTTTGAAAAAAAATACGAACCTGGGAATCGAACTCACGTCCCCAAACCCAACAGATCCAAATTAGACTAGTACCAAATCAAAGCAGACGAAGTTTAAATTAATCCTAGGATGCTGTCCCACTGGCGCCGGCGGTAGTGGAGTACATAGAGCTCGGACCCCCCATTTAGGGGTGTGCTACCGCCGGCAGGAGTTCAAGCCCTACGTGGGATAGAGAACCAGATCCGAGCTCGGAAGTAAAGGTTCTGAAGCCAAGTATTACTGGCGATTTTAGGTTTAGTTACGAGTTATAACAGAAATACACAGTTTAGGTAAACACAAACAGACATTCAATACGAATTATAACACAAATACACTTTTTTCATTAAGATGGGAATCGAACTCATGTAGGATAGGATAGTTATGGGGTTTTGGAACCAAATGTCCCGTCCTAGGAGAACTTACTTTTTTCTTTAACAAACAAACTCATGTCTCAATGTTCTGGAACCATTCGAAAGAAAATAAAATTACCAACCGCAAGTGGAGCCCACGACTTAAATCTATGTAACTTGCCAATCTTAAATCAGAGTTACGTGATTAAAAAAATACCAAAGTGGGAATCGAACCCATGTCTTAAAGTTACACAAACTCACGTCTCAAAGTTCTGGAAAATTTAACTAAAAAAAAAAAAAAAAAATTATCAGCCTGAAGTTGAAACCGCGTCTCAAATCTATGTTGTTGATTGCCAATCTCAAATCGAAGTAACGTTATGAAGAAATCCAGTCTGAGAATTTAATCCATGTCTTAACAAAAAGGTTTGAAAAAAATACGAACCTGGGAATCGAACTCACGTCCCCAAACCCAACAGATCCAAATTAGACTGGTACCAAATCAAAGCAGACGAAGTTTAAATTAATCCTAGGATGCTGTCCCACTGGCGCCGGCGGTAGTGGAGTACATAGAGCTCGGACTCCCCATTTAGGGGTGTGCTACCGCCGGCAGGAGTTCAAGCCCTACGTGGGATAGAGAACCAGATCCGAGCTCGGAAGTAAAGGTTCTGAAGCCAAGTATTACTGGCGATTTTAGGTTTAGTTACGATTTTAGGTTTAGTTACGAGTTATAACAGAAATACACAGTTTAGGTAAACACAAACAGACATTCAATACGAATTATAACACAAATACACTTTTTTCATTAACAAAGAAAAAAGCCAAGATGGGAATCGAACTCATGGATTTAGAACAAAATGTACCGTCCTAGGAGAACTTACTTTTTTCTTTAACAAACAAACTCACGTCTCAATGTTCTGGAACCATTCGAAAGAAAATAAAATTACCAACCGCAAGTGGAGCCCACGACTTAAATCTATGTAACTTGCCAATCTTAAATCAGAGTTACGTGATTAAAAAAATACCATGTCTTAAAGTTACACAAACTCACGTCTCAAAGTTCTGGAAAATTTAACTAAAAAAAAAAAAAAAAAAAATTATCAGCCTGAAGTTGAAACCGCGTCTCAAATCTATGTTGTTGATTGCCAATCTCAAATCGAAGTACCGTTATGAAGAAATCCAGTCTGGAAATTTAATCCATGTCTTAAAAAAAAGGTTTGAAAAAAAATACGAACCTGGGAATCGAACTCACGTCCCCAATCCCATCAGATCCAAATTAGACTAGTACCAAATCAAAGCAGACGAAGTTTAAATTAATCCTAGGATGCTGTCCCACTGGCGCCGGCGGTAGTGGAGTACATAGAGCTCGGACCCCCCATTTAGGGGTGTGCTACCGCCGGCAGGAGTTCAAGCCCTACGTGGGATAGAGAACCAGATCCGAGCTCGGAAGTAAAGGTTCTGAAGCCAAGTATTACTGGCGATTTTAGGTTTAGTTACGAGTTATAACAGAAATACACAGTTTAGGTAAACACAAACAGACATTCAATACGAATTATAACACAAATACACTTTTTTCATTAACAAAGAAAAAAGCCAAGATGGGAATCGAACTCATGTAGGATAGTTATGGGGATTTAGAACCAAATGTCCCGTCCTAGGAGAACTTACTTTTTTCTTTAACAAACAAACTCACGTCTCAATGTTCTGGAACCATTCGAAAGAAAATAAAATTACCAACCGCAAGTGGAGCCCACGACTTAAATCTATGTAACTTGCCAATCTTAAATCAGAGTTACGTGATTAAAAAAATACCAAAGTGGGAATCGAACCCATGTCTTAAAGTAACACAAACTCACGTCTCAAAGTTCTGGAAAATTTAACTAAAAAAAAAAAAAAAAAATTATCAGCCTGAAGTTGAAACCGCGTCTCAAATCTATGTTGTTGATTGCCAATCTCAAATCGAAGTAACGTTATGAAGAAATCCAGTCTGGGAATTTAATCCATGTCTTAAAAAACAGGTTTGAAAAAAAATACGAACCTGGGAATCGAACTCACGTCCCCAAACCCAACAGATCCAAATTAGACTAGTACCAAATCAAAGCAGACGAAGTTTAAATTAATCCTAGGATGCTGTCCCACTGGCGCCGGCGGTAGTGGAGTACATAGAGCTCGGACCCCCCATTTAGGGGTGTGCTACCGCCGGCAGGAGTTCAAGCCCTACGTGGGATAGAGAACCAGATCCGAGCTCGGAAGTAAAGGTTCTGAAGCCAAGTATTACTGGCGATTTTAGGTTTAGTTACGATTTTAGGTTTAGTTACGAGTTATAACAGAAATACACAGTTTAGGTAAACACAAACAGACATTCAATACGAATTATAACACAAATACACTTTTTTCATTAACAAAGAAAAAAGCCAAGATGGGAATCGAACTCATGTAGGATAGTTATGGGGATTTAGAACAAAATGTACCGTCCTAGGAGAACTTACTTTTTTCTTTAACAAACAAACTCACGTCTCAATGTTCTGGAACCATTCGAAAGAAAATAAAATTACCAACCGCAAGTGGAGCCCACGACTTAAATCTATGTAACTTGCCAATCTTAAATCAGAGTTACGTGATTAAAAAAATACCAAAGTGGGAATCGAACCCATGTCTTAAAGTTACACAAACTCACGTCTCAAAGTTCTGGAAAGTTTAACTAAAAAAAAAAAAAAAAAAATTATCAGCCTGAAGTTGAAACCGCGTCTCAAATCTATGTTGTTGATTGCCAATCTCAAATCGAAGTAACGTTATGAAGAAATCCAGTCTGGGAATTTAATCCATGTCTTAAAAAAAAGGTTTGAAAAAAATACGAACCTGGGAATCGAACTCACGTCCCCAAACCCAACAGATCCAAATTAGACTAGTACCAAATCAAAGCAGACGAAGTTTAAATTAATCCTAGGATGCTGTCCCACTGGCGCCGGCGGTAGTGGAGTACATAGAGCTCGGACCCCCCATTTAGGGGTGTGCTACCGCCGGCAGGAGTTCAAGCCCTACGTGGGATAGAGAACCAGATCCGAGCTCGGAAGTAAAGGTTCTGAAGCCAAGTATTACTGGCGATTTTAGGTTTAGTTACGATTTTAGGTTTAGTTACGAGTTATAACAGAAATACACAGTTTAGGTAAACACAAACAGACATTCAATACGAATTATAACACAAATACACTTTTTTCATTAAGATGGGAATCGAACTCATGTAGGATAGGATAGTTATGGGGTTTTAGAACCAAATGTCCCGTCCTAGGAGAACTTACTTTTTTCTTTAACAAACAAACTCACGTCTCAATGTTCTGGAACCATTCGAAAGAAAATAAAATTACCAACCGCAAGTGGAGCCCACGACTTAAATCTATGTAACTTGCCAATCTTAAATCAGAGTTACGTGATTAAAAAAATACCATGTCTTAAAGTTACACAAACTCACGTCTCAAAGTTCTGGAAAATTTAACTAAAAAAAAAAAAAAAAAAAATTATCAGCCTGAAGTTGAAACCGCGTCTCAAATCTATGTTGTTGATTGCCAATCTCAAGTCGAAGTACCGTTATGAAGAAATCCAGTCTGGAAATTTAATCCATGTCTTAAAAAAAAGGTTTGAAAAAAAATACGAACCTGGGAATCGAACTCACGTCCCCAATCCCATCAGATCCAAATTAGACTAGTACCAAATCAAAGCAGACGAAGTTTAAATTAATCCTAGGATGCTGTCCCACTGGCGCCGGCGGTAGTGGAGTACATAGAGCTCGGACCCCCCATTTAGGGGTGTGATACCGCCGGCAGGAGTTCAAGCCCTACGTGGGATAGAGAACCAGATCCGAGCTCGGAAGTAAAGGTTCTGAAGCCAAGTATTACTGGCGATTTTAGGTTTAGTTACGAGTTATAACAGAAATACACAGTTTAGGTAAACACAAACAGACATTCAATACGAATTATAACACAAATACACTTTTTTCATTAACAAAGAAAAAAGCCAAGATGGGAATCGAACTCATGTAGGATAGTTATGGGGATTTAGAACCAAATGTCCCGTCCTAGGAGAACTTACTTTTTTCTTTAACAAACAAACTCACGTCTCAATGTTCTGGAACCATTCGAAAGAAAATAAAATTACCAACCGCAAGTGGAGCCCACGACTTAAATCTATGTAACTTGCCAATCTTAAATCAGAGTTACGTGATTAAAAAAATACCAAAGTGGGAATCGAACCCATGTCTTAAAGTAACACAAACTCACGTCTCAAAGTTCTGGAAAATTTAACTAAAAAAAAAAAAAAAAATTATCAGCCTGAAGTTGAAACCGCGTCTCAAATCTATGTTGTTGATTGCCAATCTCAAATCGAAGTAACGTTATGAAGAAATCCAGTCTGGGAATTTAATCCATGTCTTAAAAAAAAGGTTTGAAAAAAAATACGAACCTGGGAATCGAACTCACGTCCCCAATCCCAACAGATCCAAATTAGACTAGTACCAAATCAAAGCAGACGAAGTTTAAATTAATCCTAGGATGCTGTCCCACTGGCGCCGGCGGTAGTGGAGTACATAGAGCTCGGACCCCCCATTTAGGGGTGTGCTACCGCCGGCAGGAGTTCAAGCCCTACGTGGGATAGAGAACCAGATCCGAGCTCGGAAGTAAAGGTTCTGAAGCCAAGTATTACTGGCGATTTTAGGTTTAGTTACGATTTTAGGTTTAGTTACGAGTTATAACAGAAATACACAGTTTAGGTAAACACAAACAGACATTCAATACGAATTATAACACAAATACACTTTTTTCATTAACAAAGAAAAAAGCCAAGATGGGAATCGAACTCATGTAGGATAGTTATGGGGATTTAGAACCAAATGTCCCGTCGTCCTAGGAGAACTTACTTTTTTCTTTAACAAACAAACTCACGTCTCAATGTTCTGGAACCATTCGAAAGAAAATAAAATTACCAACCGCAAGTGGAGCCCACGACTTAAATATATGTAACTTGCCAATCTTAAATCAGAGTTACGTGATTAAAAAAATACCATGTCTTAAAGTTACACAAACTCACGTCTCAAAGTTCTGGAAAATTTAACTAAAAAAAAAAAAAAAAATTATCAGCCTGAAGTTGAAACCGCGTCTCAAATCTATGTTGTTGATTGCCAATCTCAAATCGAAGTAACGTTATGAAGAAATCCAGTCTGGGAATTTAATCCATGTCTTAAAAAAAAGGTTTGAAAAAAAATACGAACCTGGGAATCGAACTCACGTCCCCAATCCCAACAGATCCAAATTAGACTAGTACCAAATCAAAGCAGACGAAGTTTAAATTAATCCTAGGATGCTGTCCCACTGGCGCCGGCGGTAGTGGAGTACATAGAGCTCGGACCCCCCATTTAGGGGTGTGCTACCGCCGGCAGGAGTTCAAGCCCTACGTGGGATAGAGAACCAGATCCGAGCTCGGAAGTAAAGGTTCTGAAGCCAAGTATTACTGGCGATTTTATGTTTAGTTACGATTTTAGGTTTAGTTACGAGTTATAACAGAAATACACAGTTTAGGTAAACACAAACAGACATTCAATACGAATTATAACACAAATACACTTTTTTCATTAACAAAGAAAAAAGCCAAGATGGGAATCGAACTCATGTAGGATAGTTATGGGGATTTAGAACCAAATGTCCCGTCCTAGGAGAACTTACTTTTTTCTTTAACAAACAAACTCACGTCTCAATGTTCTGGAACCATTCGAAAGAAAATAAAATTACCAACCGCAAGTGGAGCCCATGACTTAAATCTATGTAACTTGCCAATCTTAAATCAGAGTTACGTGATTAAAAAAATACCAAAGTGGGAATCGAACCCATGTCTTAAAGTTACACAAACTCATGTCTCAAAGTTCTGGAAAGGTTAACTAAAAAAAAAAAAAAAAAATTATCAGCCTGAAGTTGAAACCGCGTCTCAAATCTATGTTGTTGATTGCCAATCTCAAATCGAAGTAACGTTATAAAGAAATCCAGTCTGGGAATTTAATCCATGTCTTAAAAAAAAGGTTTGAAAAAAAAATACGAACCTGGGAATCGAACTCACGTCCCCAATCCCAACAGATCCAAATTAGACTAGTACCAAATCAAAGCAGACGAAGTTTAAATTAATCCTAGGATGCTGTCCCACTGGCGCCGGCGGTAGTGGAGTACATAGAGCTCGGACCCCCCATTTAGGGGTGTGCTACCGCCGGCAGGAGTTCAAGCCCTACGTGGGATAGAGAACCAGATCCGAGCTCGGAAGTAAAGGTTCTGAAGCCAAGTATTACTGGCGATTTTAGGTTTAGTTACGAGTTATAACAGAAATACACAGTTTAGGTAAACACAAACAGACATTCAATACGAATTATAACACAAATACACTTTTTTCATTAACAAAGAAAAAAGCCAAGATGGGAATCGAACTCATGTAGGATAGTTATGGGGATTTAGAACCAAATGTCCCGTCCTAGGAGAACTTACTTTTTTCTTTAACAAACAAACTCACGTCTCAATGTTCTGGAACCATTCGAAAGAAAATAAAATTACCAACCGCAAGTGGAGCCCACGACTTAAATCTATGTAACTTGCCAATCTTAAATCAGAGTTACGTGATTAAAAAAATACCAAAGTGGAAAGTTAAACTAAAAAAAAAAAAAAAAAAATTATCAGCCTGAAGTTGAAACCGCGTCTCAAATCTATGTTGTTGATTGCCAATCTCAAATCGAAGTAACGTTATGAAGAAATCCAGTCTGGGAATTTAATCCATGTCTTAAAAAAAAGGTTTGAAAAAAAATACGAACCTGGGAATCGAACTCACGTCCCCAATCCCAACAGATCCAAATTAGACTAGTACCAAATCAAAGCAGACGAAGTTTAAATTAATCCTAGGATGCTGTCCCACTGGCGCCGGCGGTAGTGGAGTACATAGAGCTCGGACTCCCCATTTAGGGGTGTGCTACCGCCGGCAGGAGTTCAAGCCCTACGTGGGATAGAGAACCAGATCCGAGCTCGGAAGTAAAGGTTCTGAAGCCAAGTATTACTGGCGATTTTAGGTTTAGTTACGAGTTATAACAGAAATACACAGTTTAGGTAAACACAAACAGACATTCAATACGAATTATAACACAAATACACTTTTTTCATTAACAAAGAAAAAAGCCAAGATGGGAATCGAACTCATGTTATGGGGTTTTAGAACCAAATGTCCCGTCCTAGGAGAACTTACTTTTTTCTTTAACAAACAAACTCACGTCTCAATGTTCTGGAACCATTCGAAAGAAAATAAAATTACCAACCGCAAGTGGAGCCCGAGACTTAAAATCTATGTAACTTGCCAATCTTAAATCAGAGTTACGTGATTAAAAAATACCATGTCTTAAAGTTACACAAACTCACGTCTCAAAGTTCTGGAAAGTTTAACTAAAAAAAAAAAAAAAAAATTATCAGCCTGAAGTTGAAACCGCGTCTCAAATCTATGTTGTTGATTGCCAATCTCAAATCGAAGTAACGTTATGAAGAAATCCAGTCTGGGAATTTAATCCATGTCTTAAAAAAAAGGTTTGAAAAAAATACGAACCTGGGAATCGAACTCACGTCCCCAATCCCAACAGATCCAAATTAGACTAGTACCAAATCAAAGCAGACGAAGTTTAAATTAATCCTAGGATGCTGTCCCACTGGCGCCGGCGGTAGTGGAGTACATAGAGCTCGGACCCCCCATTTAGGGGTGTGCTACCGCCGGCAGGAGTTCAAGCCCTACGTGGGATAGAGAACCAGATCCGAGCTCGGAAGTAAAGGTTCTGAAGCCAAGTATTACTGGCGATTTTAGGTTTAGTTACGAGTTATAACAGAAATACACAGTTTAGGTAAACACAAACAGACATTCAATACGAATTATAACACAAATACACTTTTTTTCATTAACAAAGAAAAAAGCCAAGATAGGAATCGAACTCATGTAGGATAGTTATGGGGTTTTAGAACCAAATGTCCCGTCCTAGGAGAACTTACTTTTTTCTTTAACAAACAAACTCACGTCTCAATGTTCTGGAACCATTCGAAAGAAAATAAAATTACCAACCGCAAGTGGAGCCCACGACTTAAATCTATGTAACTTGCCAATCTTAAATCAGAGTTACGTGATTAAAAAAATACCATGTCTTAAAGTTACACAAACTCACGTCTCAAAGTTCTGGAAAATTTAACTAAAAAAAAAAAAAAAAAATTATCAGCCTGAAGTTGAAACCGCGTCTCAAATCTATGTTGTTGATTGCCAATCTCAAATCGAAGTAACGTTATGAAGAAATCCAGTCTGGGAATTTAATCCATGTCTTAAAAAAAAGGTTTGAAAAAAAATACGAACCTGGGAATCGAACTCACGTCCCCAAACCCAACAGATCCAAATTAGACTAGTACCAAATCAAAGCAGACGAAGTTTAAATTAATCCTAGGATGCTGTCCCACTGGCGCCGGCGGTAGTGGAGTACATAGAGCTCGGACCCCCCATTTAGGGGTGTGCTACCGCCGGCAGGAGTTCAAGCCCTACGTGGGATAGAGAACCAGATCCGAGCTCGGAAGTAAAGGTTCTGAAGCCAAGTATTACTGGCGATTTTAGGTTTAGTTACGAGTTATAACAGAAATACACAGTTTAGGTAAACACAAACAGACATTCAATACGAATTATAACACAAATACACTTTTTTCATTAACAAAGAAAAAAGCCAAGATGGGAATCGAACTCATGTTATGGGGTTTTAGAACCAAATGTCCCGTCCTAGGAGAACTTACTTTTTTCTTTAACAAACAAACTCACGTCTCAATGTTCTGGAACCATTCGAAAGAAAATAAAATTACCAACCGCAAGTGGAGCCCACGACTTAAAATCTATGTAACTTGCCAATCTTAAATCAGAGTTACGTGATTAAAAAATACCATGTCTTAAAGTTACACAAACTCACGTCTCAAAGTTCTGGAAAGTTTAACTAAAAAAAAAAAAAAAAAATTATCAGCCTGAAGTTGAAACCGCGTCTCAAATCTATGTTGTTGATTGCCAATCTCAAATCGAAGTAACGTTATGAAGAAATCCAGTCTGGGAATTTAATCCATGTCTTAAAAAAAAGGTTTGAAAAAAATACGAACCTGGGAATCGAACTCACGTCCCCAATCCCAACAGATCCAAATTAGACTAGTACCAAATCAAAGCAGACGAAGTTTAAATTAATCCTAGGATGCTGTCCCACTGGCGCCGGCGGTAGTGGAGTACATAGAGCTCGGACCCCCCATTTAGGGGTGTGCTACCGCCGGCAGGAGTTCAAGCCCTACGTGGGATAGAGAACCAGATCCGAGCTCGGAAGTAAAGGTTCTGAAGCCAAGTATTACTGGCGATTTTAGGTTTAGTTACGAGTTATAACAGAAATACACAGTTTAGGTAAACACAAACAGACATTCAATACGAATTATAACACAAATACACTTTTTTCATTAACAAAGAAAAAAGCCAAGATAGGAATCGAACTCATGTAGGATAGTTATGGGGTTTTAGAACCAAATGTCCCGTCCTAGGAGAACTTACTTTTTTCTTTAACAAACAAACTCACGTCTCAATGTTCTGGAACCATTCGAAAGAAAATAAAATTACCAACCGCAAGTGGAGCCCACGACTTAAATCTATGTAACTTGCCAATCTTAAATCAGAGTTACGTGATTAAAAAAATACCATGTCTTAAAGTTACACAAACTCACGTCTCAAAGTTCTGGAAAATTTAACTAAAAAAAAAAAAAAAAATTATCAGCCTGAAGTTGAAACCGCGTCTCAAATCTATGTTGTTGATTGCCAATCTCAAATCGAAGTAACGTTATGAAGAAATCCAGTCTGGGAATTTAATCCATGTCTTAAAAAAAGGTTTGAAAAAAAATACGAACCTGGGAATCGAACTCACGTCCCCAAACCCAACAGATCCAAATTAGACTAGTACCAAATCAAAGCAGACGAAGTTTAAATTAATCCTAGGATGCTGTCCCACTGGCGCCGGCGGTAGTGGAGTACATAGAGCTCGGACCCCCCATTTAGGGGTGTGCTACCGCCGGCAGGAGTTCAAGCCCTACGTGGGATAGAGAACCAGATCCGAGCTCGGAAGTAAAGGTTCTGAAGCCAAGTATTACTGGCGATTTTAGGTTTAGTTACGAGTTATAACAGAAATACACAGTTTAGGTAAACACAAACAGACATTCAATACGAATTATAACACAAATACACTTTTTTCATTAACAAAGAAAAAAGCCAAGATGGGAATCGAACTCATGTAGGATAGTTATGGGGTTTTAGAACCAAATGTCCCGTCCTAGGAGAACTTACTTTTTTCTTTAACAAACAAACTCACGTCTCAATGATCTGGAACCATTCGAAAGAAAATAAAATTACCAACCGCAAGTGGAGCCCACGACTTAAATCTATGTAACTTGCCAATCTTAAATCAGAGTTACGTGATTAAAAAAATACCATGTCTTAAAGTTACACAAACTCACGTCTCAAAGTTCTGGAAAATTTAACTAAAAAAAAAAAAAAAAATTATCAGCCTGAAGTTGAAACCGCGTCTCAAATCTATGTTGTTGATTGCCAATCTCAAATCGAAGTAACGTTATGAAGAAATCCAGTCTGGGAATTTAATCCATGTCTTAAAAAAAAGGTTTGAAAAAAAATACGAACCTGGGAATCGAACTCACGTCCCCAAACCCAACAGATCCAAATTAGACTAGTACCAAATCAAAGCAGACGAAGTTTAAATTAATCCTAGGATGCTGTCCCACTGGCGCCGGCGGTAGTGGAGTACATAGAGCTCGGACCCCCCATTTAGGGGTGTGCTACCGCCGGCAGGAGTTCAAGCCCTACGTGGGATAGAGAACCAGATCCGAGCTCGGAAGTAAAGGTTCTGAAGCCAAGTATTACTGGCGATTTTAGGTTTAGTTACGAGTTATAACAGAAATACACAGTTTAGGTAAACACAAACAGACATTCAATACGAATTATAACACAAATACACTTTTTTCATTAACAAAGAAAAAAGCCAAGATGGGAATCGAACTCATGTAGGATAGTTATGGGGTTTTAGAACCAAATGTCCCGTCCTAGGAGAACTTACTTTTTTCTTTAACAAACAAACTCACGTCTCAATGTTCTGGAACCATTCGAAAGAAAATAAAATTACCAACCGCAAGTGGAGCCCACGACTTAAATCTATGTAACTTGCCAATCTTAAATCAGAGTTACGTGATTAAAAAAATACCAAAGTGGGAATCGAACCCATGTCTTAAAGTTACAGAAACTCACGTCTCAAAGTTCTGGAAAGTTAAACTAAAAAAAAAAAAAAAAAATTATCAGCCTGAAGTTGAAACCGCGTCTCAAATCTATGTTGTTGATTGCCAATCTCAAATCGAAGTAACGTTATGAAGAAATCCAGTCTGGGAATTTAATCCATGTCTTAAAAAAAAGGTTTGAAAAAAAATACGAACCTGGGAATCGAACTCACGTCCCCAATCCCAACAGATCCAAATTAGACTAGTACCAAATCAAAGCAGACGAAGTTTAAATTAATCCTAGGATGCTGTCCCACTGGCGCCGGCGGTAGTGGAGTACATAGAGCTCGGACCCCCCATTTAGGGGTGTGCTACCGCCGGCAGGAGTTCAAGCCCTACGTGGGATAGAGAACCAGATCCGAGCTCGGTTTAGTTACGATTTTAGGTTTAGTTACGAGTTATAACAGAAATACACAGTTTAGGTAAACACAAACAGACATTCAATACGAATTATAACACAAATACACTTTTTTCATTAACAAAGAAAAAAGCCAAGATGGGAATCGAACTCATGTAGGATAGTTATGGGGATTTAGAACCAAATGTCCCGTCCTAGGAGAACTTACTTTTTTCTTTAACAAACAAACTCACGTCTCAATGTTCTGGAACCATTCGAAAGAAAATAAAATTACCAACCGCAAGTGGAGCCCACGACTTAAATCTATGTAACTTGCCAATCTTAAATCAGAGTTACGTGATTAAAAAAATACCAAAGTGGGAATCGAACCCATGTCTTAAAGTTACACAAACTCACGTCTCAAAGTTCTGGAAAGTTTAACTAAATAAAAAAAAAAAAAATTATCAGCCTGAAGTTGAAACCGCGTCTCAAATCTATGTTGTTGATTGCCAATCTCAAATCGAAGTAACGTTATGAAGAAATCTAGTCTGGGAATTTAATCCATGTCTTAAAAAAAAGGTTTGAAAAAAAATACGAACCTGGGAATCGAACTCACGTCCCCAATCCCAACAGATCCAAATTAGACTAGTACCAAATCAAAGCAGACGAAGTTTAAATTAATCCTAGGATGCTGTCCCACTGGCGCCGGCGGTAGTGGAGTACATAGAGCTCGGACCCCCCATTTAGGGGTGTGCTACCGCCGGCAGGAGTTCAAGCCCTACGTGGGATAGAGAACCAGATCCGAGCTCGGAAGTAAAGGTTCTGAAGCCAAGTATTACTGGCGATTTTAGGTTTAGTTACGATTTTAGGTTTAGTTACGAGTTATAACAGAAATACACAGTTTAGGTAACACAAACAGACATTCAATACGAATTATAACACAAATACACTTTTTTCATTAACAAAGAAAAAAGCCAAGATAGGAATCGAACTCATGTAGGATAGTTATGGGGTTTTAGAACCAAATGTCCCGTCCTAGGAGAACTTACTTTTTTCTTTAACAAACAAACTCACGTCTCAATGTTCTGGAACCATTCGAAAGAAAATAAAATTACCAACCGCAAGTGGAGCCCACGACTTAAATCTATGTAACTTGCCAATCTTAAATCAGAGTTACGTGATTAAAAAATACCATGTCTTAAAGTTACACAAACTCACGTCTCAAAGTTCTGGAAAGTTTAACTAAAAAAAAAAAAAAAAATTATCAGCCTGAAGTTGAAACCGCGTCTCAAATCTATGTTGTTGATTGCCAATCTCAAATCGAAGTAACGTTATGAAGAAATCCAGTCTGGGAATTTAATCCATGTCTTAAAAAAAGGTTTGAAAAAAAATACGAACCTGGGAATCGAACTCACGTCCCCAATCCCAACAGATCCAAATTAGACTAGTACCAAATCAAAGCAGACGAAGTTTAAATTAATCCTAGGATGCTGTCCCACTGGCGCCGGCGGTAGTGGAGTACATAGAGCTCGGACTCCCCATTTAGGGTGTGCTACCGCCGGCAGGAGTTCAAGCCCTACGTGGGATAGAGAACCAGATCCGAGCTCGGAAGTAAAGGTTCTGAAGCCAAGTATTACTGGCGATTTTAGGTTTAGTTACGAGTTATAACAGAAATACACAGTTTAGGTAAACACAAACAGACATTCAATACGAATTATAACACAAATACACTTTTTTCATTAACAAAGAAAAAAGCCAAGATGGGAATCGAACTCATGTAGGATAGTTATGGGGTTTTAGAACCAAATGTCCCGTCCTAGGAGAACTTACTTTTTTCTTTAACAAACAAACTCACGTCTCAATGTTCTGGAACCATTCGAAAGAAAATAAAATTACCAACCGCAAGTGGAGCCCACGACTTAAATCTATGTAACTTGCCAATCTTAAATCAGAGTTACGTGATTAAAAAATAACATGTCTTAAAGTTACACAAACTCATGTCTCAAAGTTCTGGAAAGTTTAACTAAAAAAAAAAAAAAAAAAATTATCAGCCTGAAGTTGAAACCGCGTCTCAAATCTATGTTGTTGATTGCCAATCTCAAATCGAAGTAACGTTATGAAGAAATCCAGTCTGGGAATTTAATCCATGTCTTAAAAAAAGGTTTGAAAAAAAATACGAACCTGGGAATCGAACTCACGTCCCCAATCCCAACAGATCCAAATTAGACTAGTACCAAATCAAAGCAGACGAAGTTTAAATTAATCCTAGGATGCTGTCCCACTGGCGCCGGCGGTAGTGGAGTACATAGAGCTCGGACCCCCCATTTAGGGGTGTGCTACCGCCGGCAGGAGTTCAAGCCCTACGTGGGATAGAGAACCAGATCCGAGCTCGGAAGTAAAGGTTCTGAAGCCAAGTATTACTGGCGATTTTAGGTTTAGTTACGAGTTATAACAGAAATACACAGTTTAGGTAAACACAAACAGACATTCAATACGAATTATAACACAAATACACTTTTTTCATTAACAAAGAAAAAAGCCAAGATGGGAATCGAACTCATGTAGGATAGTTATGGGGTTTTAGAACCAAATGTCCCGTCCTAGGAGAACTTACTTTTTTCTTTAACAAACAAACTCACGTCTCAATGTTCTGGAACCATTCGAAAGAAAATAAAATTACCAACCGCAAGTGGAGCCCACGACTTAAATCTATGTAACTTGCCAATCTTAAATCAGAGTTACGTGATTAAAAAAATACCAAAGTCTTAAAGTTAAAGTTACAAAACTCACGTCTCAAAGTTCTGGAAATTTAAAAAAAAAAAAAAAAAAAAATTATCAGCCTGAAGTTGAAACCGCGTCTCAAATCTATGTTGTTGATTGCCAATCTCAAATCGAAGTAACGTTATGAAGAAATCCAGTCTGGGAATTTAATCCATGTCTTAAAAAAAAGGTTTGAAAAAAAATACGAACCTGGGAATCGAACTCACGTCCCCAATCCCAACAGATCCAAATTAGACTAGTACCAAATCAAAGCAGACGAAGTTTAAATTAATCCTAGGATGCTGTCCCACTGGCGCCGGCGGTAGTGGAGTACATAGAGCTCGGACCCCCCATTTAGGGGTGTGCTACCGCCGGCAGGAGTTCAAGCCCTACGTGGGATAGAGAACCAGATCCGAGCTCGGAAGTAAAGGTTCTGAAGCCAAGTATTACTGGCGATTTTAGGTTTAGTTACGAGTTATAACAGAAATACACAGTTTAGGTAAACACAAACAGACATTCAATACGAATTATAACACAAATACACTTTTTTCATTAACAAAGAAAAAAGCCAAGATGGAATGAATCGAACTCATGTAGGATAGTTATGGGGTTTTAGAACCAAATGTCCCGTCCTAGGAGAACTTACTTTTTTCTTTAACAAACAAACTCACGTCTCAATGTTCTGGAACCATTCGAAAGAAAATAAAATTACCAACCGCAAGTGGAGCCCACGACTTAAATCTATGTAACTTGCCAATCTTAAATCAGAGTTACGTGATTAAAAAAATACCAAAGTGGGAATCGAAACCATGTCTTAAAGTTACACAAACTCACGTCTCAAAGTTCTGGAAAGTTTAACTAAAAAAAAAAAAAAAAATTATCAGCCTGAAGTTGAAACCGCGTCTCAAATCTATGTTGTTGATTGCCAATCTCAAATCGAAGTAACGTTATGAAGAAATCCAGTCTGGGAATTTAATCCATGTCTTAAAAAAAAGGTTTGAAAAAAAATACGAACCTGGAATCGAACTCACGTCCCCAATCCCAACAGATCCAAATTAGACTAGTACCAAATCAAAGCAGACGAAGTTTAAATTAATCCTAGGATGCCTGTCCCACTGGCGCCGGCGGTAGTGGAGTACATAGAGCTCGGACCCCCATTTAGGGTGTGCTACCGCCGCAGGAGTTCAAGGCCTACGTGGGATAGAGAACCAGATCCGAGCTCGGAAGTAAAGGTTCTGAAGCCAAGTATTACTGGCGATTTTAGGTTTAGTTACGAGTTATAACAGAAATACACAGTTTAGGTAAACACAAACAGACATTCAATACGAATTATAAACACAAATACACTTTTTCATTAACAAAGAAAAAAGCCAAGATGGGATCGAACTCATGTAGGATAGTTATGGGGTTTTAGAACCAAATGGTCCCGTCCTAGGAGAACTACCTTTTTCTTTAACACACAAACTCACGTCTCAATGTTCTGGAACCATTCGAAAGAAAATAAAATACCAAACCGCAAGTGGAGCCCACGACTTAAAACTATGTAACTTGCCAATCTTAAATCAGAGTTACGTGATTAAAAAAATACC
>VCKV01000031.1:0-64471 GCA_005876975.1 Drosophila orena | reverse complement strand
GGCGTTGCCGGTTCGTTGGCCAATGCCTGGCTGCAGCCCCATCTCCACCTGATGGGGGCCTCCGCCGGGGTCTATGCCATGCTGGGAAGTCATGTGCCGCACCTGGTTCTGGTCAGTCAGCTGGAAACCGCAATTTAATTTTGATTTAATGTTTACACGATCCCTACTTTGTCGAACAGAACTTTTCGCAATTGTCGCACCGCTTTGCCCGCGTCGCCTCCCTCTTGATTTTGCTCCTCAGCGATGTGGGCTTCACAACTTACCACTTCTGCCACAATCACAATCGCAATCCGCGGACCAGTCTGGAGGCCCATATTGGAGGGGGCGTGGCCGGACTTGTGTGCGGTTTTATCATCTACCGCCGCCTGCAGCCATCCAATCAAAAGGCCATTTACTTATAGTCTCAATTAAGATAGTTCATTTCGCATATAAATAATATTTAATTTATAGTAAAAAGCTGATTTAAAACAACTTGAAGATAGTTATCAAAGACTCTTATCTTATAGCCGATAAGGATCATTAATTTAGTGCAATTAAAATTTGATGAAATCATTAAGCAATGCAAAAAGGTTCCACAACTAATTTATATTCTGGCAATCCAACAGTCCTTAACTGAATAGCCACCAATTTTGTTCAGTTTACTACTGTTTTTGGACTGTCTCTTTTATTTGGTCACAAAATCCGTTGAAAACTTATTATTCTTTCATCGATGGTCATGTTTCATTTTGGTGTTATGCATAAACATTCATTTTACACCTCATAAAGGGTGGTCTGTGTTTTATGGCTTGTTTTTTATGTGCTCTTCAACTGCCACACATTTAATTGGCCTATACTTGCTAACTGAATAAGTTCTATAGAATTAATTACTTACTCATCGAGGGGTTTTGGCCAATTATTGCTGACAGAGACAGGAATGCTGAATTTAAAGTCATGGATTCCATAATAATCTTGATGGGCGCAATTAAATTCAACACAATTCGTAAAATCATTATTCCAAACTAGCCATTTGTTATTAGTCACAAGGTTGAAATGCGATCAAACATTTTTTTAGCCCGATTTGTTGGCTTAGCCAAGGAATTGTTTTAGAATTATTAGTTTTTTAATTAGCCCCTTTTCAAAGAACTAATTTAGTTTCAGTTGATTAATTTGTTAATTTTATTAAATATATTTCGTGTACTTCTTATCTATTTATAGCCTAATAATTATGTTGTATGTTATAAATGCCATGCTAAGTCTTAAATATGTGAATTATTTCTTTTCTATAATACAACTTAGGGTATAGAGGAGGCCTAAGCTACCCTCTGGTACGATACAGCTAGGGATTAGCATACGAACTAAAGGCTACTGCTACAAACTGACACTTAACCTCTACAGACTTCAAGGGGGACTACAATCATGGGGGAATATCTAAATTAACAGTCTAATGGGCCGCACTTGACGCCCACCTCGGTGCACTTGCATTCCAGGCACTGGCTGGATAACTCCACGATGATGCGACCCACCCGATACATGCGTCCGTATATGTTGCAGCCCGCCAGCTTCAGCTGACCGAGCGGATCATCGCCACCCGGAAATCCGGAACCTGAACCCGAATCCTGTGGCACATCCTCCGGGGATGATGGTGTCGCTGGTGGGGCTGCTGTCGACGGTCGTGTGGCATGTTGGTAATGGTGGAATTGCTGCTGCGGTGGCTGCTCATGTTGCTGCTGCTGCTGCTGCTGATGCGGTTGCAATCTGTGCGGTCTTACCTCATAGCTGGCATCCATGAAGGGTAATTTGTCGAACGGTGAGTTTAAAAATGGATGCAGAGTGCTCCCCGTTGTTGTGGCCTGCCCCGCAGCTGTTGACGCTGTTGATGCCGTTGATGCCGCTGATGCTGCTGATGCCGTTGATGTCGCTGCTGGCGGGGATCGAGTGGTTGCCGGTGTACTTTGGCGTCGCGTGCCACTCTGGACTTTGCGTCTATTGCCGGTGGTCTGTTTGTTTTTCGTCTTGCCGTTTCCCTTTTTGGCCGGAGCACGTGTCATCACTGTTGGTCGACCTGTTGTTGATGCTACTGCCGTGCTTGATGCAGTTGCTGTTGCTGCTGTTGCTGTTGCTGCAGTTGCTGTTGCTGCTGTTGATTTTGCCGTCGTTGGCGTTGCCGTGGGCAGTTGCTTAAATGCAGGCACTGTGCTGCTCGCCGCATCCTCTTTGGACAACTCCATACCGAGCAGCTCATCCAAGAGCTTATCCAATTTATTGATTTCATATTTATCTATCACGGGGGCTTCCTTTTCCGTTGCCGTTGTGGATGTGGTGGATGTGCTGGATGTGCTGGATGTGCTGGATGTGCTGGTTGTGCCAGTTGTAGATGAGGATTGGGAGGAGGCTGTTGAATTGCTTACACTGAAAGTGACGGTCTCAATATGCTCTTCAATCGGCTTTTTGTTCGCCTTGTCAACGATTAGTTCATCGAGATTGGGCGGCGGCTCTGTGTGTATGACATCTTTGAAGGGGTCGGGTGTGGTGATTTCTGAAAAAGGGGGAAAACAAGTGGACATCTTCAGTTAACTCTGGATAGAGGCAATTCTTTCACTAATTAATAGTTCGTGTTTACAAGTTTAGTTTTATCGTTTAGTTTCATAGTTAGTTAAGATATCTACTCACCTATAGAAGCAGTATCATTTCCATGTGCTCCCGAACTTGTGATGTCCATAATGTGCTGTGTCACATGGAAGTTATCAAGTGTGCCGCTGATTCCACTCGAGGTGACGTGCTCCTGAAGGACTTCGCCATCGATAACCAGCGGTTCCTTGGGCATGAATCCGCCCTCCGTTTCGGTGGGTGGTGAGAATCCGTTGTGAGGAGGTGGCACCACAGGACTTTCGAAGTCGAAGTTAACGTAGGCCGCACTTCCTTCGTATTTCCCACCCACATGAACCACTGGTTCTGGAGCAGCTTCCGCGGCTGGCACTTCCACGTTGAACTTGTACTTGTAGGCAGCCTGATCCGGCTGGGATTGCGAGTATAGAGCCACCGTGTCCTCCATGGTATCATAGCCAACCACATCCATCTTATCCGAAGCCACCTTCTGCTGATAGAAGTTGGTGGGATACTGCTCCTTGGGAACCGTATCCACAGCGTCGGTTGGGAGGAATGGTATAATCTTCAGGTTGGGGAGACTAGGAGGCAGTGTGGGCTCACCATTGGTGTCCAGTGGCTCAGCCTCCAGGATACTCGGATTAGTTTCGATCACCAGCGGTTTCGGAGTACTAGTAACATAGGGTTTGGGTTTTGGCTTAAATTTTGGCTTGCTGGTGGTGCGAGTGGTGGCTTTTGTTGTGGTGCTGGTGATGCTTGTTGTTGTAGTGGGTTTCGCAGTGGAAGGTTTCGCAGTTGTGGGTCTTTGAGTTGGGGATTTCGGTGGCGGTGCGGGTTTTGCAGAAGTTGGCTTTGGAGTAGTGGGCTTTGTTGTGGAAGGTTTTGGCGCTGTGGGTTTTGGAGTAGAAGGTTTTGGAGTTGTAGGTTTCGGAGTTGTAGGTTTCGGAGTTGTAGGCTTTGCAGTTGTAGGTTTTGGGGTAGTAGTGGTTTTTCTAGTAGTCTTCGGCTTGGGTTTCACCGTAGTACTCGGCTTTGCTGTGGTTTTGATGGTGGTATCTACTTTGGTTCGCTGGGTGGTGCTTGTACTTGGTTTTTCTGTGCTTTTGGCTATCGTAGAACTAGTGGTTGCATTGACCCTCTTATTTGACGTCCGATGGGTCACCGGCTGACCATATTTGCTAGTCACCACCAACATGGGCGGTGTCACTGTGAGATTTGCCAGCTTGGAGTTGATTCGCGTGTGAACGGGCTTGCCACTTGGCAATGGTCGAAACATGGGTGGTGCAGGCAGAGTGGTTGGTTTCTCAGTGGTAGTTGTTGTACTTGTGGAGCTGGTGGTTTGATTGAGTGGTTCCTCGAGTATTCCAGACAAGCCATCTATCAAGACATTGAATAGACTCGGTTCCTCTTTCGGAGGGGGCATTACTTCTGTGGCTGGTGTAGGCCATATTCCAGCATTCGCGATACCAATTTGTTGGGCCTCCGCCGGCAGTTCACCCACAGCCATTTCACCATTGTCCAATTGCTCGTCAAAGTCTTCTGCAATACGTTTTATGCTGTTCGTTGAAGGACTGAACCCATCTGGTTGATTTAGAGTGGTACTAGTCTCCAAATAGGCTTCTGTTTTGGTGCCGAGCTCCTCTTCATCCGGCCCCAAGAGTATATCCATCCAGGAGAGTGTGTTTTTGGGCGTAGTGGATTCTGGTTGCCGTACTTCGTCGTGGCTCGTGGTTTCCGTATTGGGACCCAGGAGCAGGTCCAGGAAGCTTAGCGCCGTGGTACTGCTCACTTCCTCACTGGATTCCGTTCT
Organism: Drosophila orena; assembly: GCA_005876975.1. Taxonomy (NCBI): domain Eukaryota; kingdom Metazoa; phylum Arthropoda; class Insecta; order Diptera; family Drosophilidae; genus Drosophila; species Drosophila orena. Next base: position 60,078 of record VCKV01000031.1, on the reverse strand, counting down.
CATCAGAGGCGGTGCCTGGGTGGTTCTTATGCCCACAAGGTCCAAGTTATTGGCCAACATTTTGTTGTTATTGCCATCTATGAACTCAAGCCCTTCGCGAAGTGTGTCCATAATGCTCTTTTCGCTACTGACCTCCATCGGATTCCCCAGAGCTGCCCTCGTGGGATGGCGATCGTGTGGATACCTCTCGGCCATGGAATTCTGGGGTATTAAAGCTGTCTCCTGTTGCTCCGGTTCCTCCTTGCCAAACAGCATATTATACAGATTAAACTGCCTGGAGTTGTGCGATCGACGATAATCCCGCTGACTGCCACAGTCATAGCTCGATGGACAGCACTGACCCTTCGGCACCACCGGAATGCAGTTCTTCAGAGCCGGCGAGCACTTCTTGGGAGCACATCGTCTGGTGCCCCGGATACAGAAGCATATGTCGCAAGGCCTGTCCGCATCCGATCGCATCTTCTGACCCTCGGCGTAGAACTGGGCACCCACAGTGCAGCCTCGATTGCGCTGCAGGCGCTGCGACATGCGCAGAAAGTGCTTGTTCGAGGTCTTCCTGTAGCGCACCTCTTGGGAGGATTTGCCCGACGTTTTGCTACTGCAATCGTATCTCACGGGACAGCAGGTGGAGTCCACAAATATGGGCTTGCAACCCTCCACGGGCAGCATGCACTTGGGCTTCACACACTTCTCGGTGCCACCTATTGGGTAAAAAAGAAAATTATTAATATAATTAATGATATTATAACTACATCTTTATACCTATGCAATAGCAGTAGCTGCACAAGTTTGAAGATGACATGGCAGATCCCGACTTGTAGACAGTGCCATTCTTCACACAAACTGTAAAACAGGAAATGAACTTTAGAAACTATGCGATATCAAATACTATACTATATAGTACATACCAAACATATCCGTGTCAGAATCATCGGATCGTCTCTGCAGCATATTATCGTTGACCACCCGATCGATGGACTCCCTTTCGTAGTGGTCCAGATAGGCGATGATGCGGCGCTTGGTGGGTATCTTGTAGAACGCATCCAATCTAGCGCAGGAAAGATACGGGCAGCAGGAGCTCTTCTTCTGGACCACCACACAGCCTCTGGGCGGTGGCATTGGCATTTCGGGACACACCTTCAGACGACACACTAGTGTCCTACGATTGCACTGGCAATTCAGACACTTCTCCATGCTGGGCACCACCGATTTGTCCGCGAACCAAGTGCCATTGTGATGGCAGCCTAACATGAATGCAACAAATATGAAATTAGTATATTAGTATATTGACAGCTGTAAGGCCATCTTAATAATAGATTGTATGATGCTAAACTATGTTTTGAAATGGTTTCTATAGCTGGACTAATGGATCAGAAATCATCTATATTTTCACTTTATCAGCTATTTTCCGCCGCAGAGATGCAACCATCTCACCCAATGCCACACATTTCACAGACATTATCCGCTGGCCCCGTACTCACCTGTATTCGGTGTGATAAATGCATCCAGCTGTGCGGGCCATAGGAGTAGTAATGCCGCCGATAAGATGCTGACTAAGCGCAGCGTCATCTTCGTTCGTGGATTCCGTTCCCGATCCCGTTCCCGTTGCGTAGCAGTGGACGTGGATGCCGCCGCAGAGCATGAATAATGCAACAGTGGCGACTTTGGACTTGGGCCAGGCCCGCGCAGAGTCACCTGGTTGCTGAGGTACCTCTTGGGTATGCCCACGTATGTATATATGTATATATATACTCGTCTACAGATGTGTATATCTGCCAGCAGATGCAGCAGGGCAGAGCTCCAACTTGTCTGCCAGTCGAATGTGGAGTCGAACGCTTCTAATGCTCCGAAATGTGTGTCACGCAGAGGCAACTTTCGAATGACAGCGGCGGCCAACGGTGCGCATGCCCATTTGGCTGCGACTTAGACCAAATTAAGCCGAGCTGGAAATTACCCGCACAATTTGCTTGAGCATTGCCACAGGTCGTCGCTCGTTACTTGTCGCCAGTGCCAAAGTTCTGCCACACTTTTAATGAACCATATACGTATGTGTTCATGTACGAGTATATCCACACACGGCGGCAAAAAAGGCAAATTTGTTCGCTTCGCGGCTGCAAAGATATGGAGAAAGACGAAGATGTGGGTAAGTGCTGGTCATCATTAGTGAGTAGTGCGATGTTGAATAATGTTAGCGAAACTATGCAACAGGTTGCCGGGGCAAACAACTTTATTTGCATAAGCTTTTCCACTGAGCCAAATATTATACACATGCGTACTACAAGTACGCGATGTGCGAGGGATTGTGAAGATTAAGATTAAGTAAGACGGCACTCAGGTAGAAACTTAGGTTATTACAGTCTAACTCGGGAAGTGGAGATACTTATATACACGTATGTATTCATGAAAAATTCGAAGCTTAATATATAGTTTTAAATACAGAAAAATGGCTCTTAATCAAATAAGCTTCTTTAAGATTATTAATAACACTACTCAAGCTTACCAGTAATATAACAAACGTTTAATTTCCCTTGATGTTAAGCCCTTTCTTAACATTAAATCTTTCACCCTAATACCATAAACTTTCGACAAAAAACAGCTGAACACAAAACAGATTTTTCTCAGAGTATCCAACTTAATTCCCCAATAACTTCACACGACTTTATCGCTTTGTTTATCCACTGCACTTCGAGAGTTTGGCATAAATTGGCGCACGGAAATGGGCCAAACGCAAGTGCTGCCAAAATCCATCAATAAATACACAAAACGAGGGGGCCAGCGATACCAAGTCGCAGTCATAAATAGTAAAACTCAAAACAAGAGGGACACCAAGAAAACTGGTCTGAAGAAGCCTCCACTTCACACTGCTCGAAGTCCAGAAAGCCAGACGCGAGTTGCATGCAAACGCAACCACTGGAAAGCAGCCAAACAAACATGAAAATCAAATAAAGCCCGGCGAATGGCGGTCATTGCCAGCGCAAGATCCACCGACTGCCAGACTTCTGGCCACCGAGTTCTCCAAGAACCAATTCTCCGGTCCAACGGCCAGCAGCCGAAAGCGGCTAACTAACAGCACAGAAACACACAACACACAACAAACAACACACAACTTGCAACTAACAACAAACCACAGAATCGTTGGACGGAGCACTCCGAACTGGCCACTGCAGCCACTTTCATTAGGAACGTGATTAGCAGCGAAAACACACTGGCATGCAAATGGAAACGAAAAGTCTGGGAAGAACCGGGGAGATTTTCCGGTTGTGGGATACAGAAGGATTTGATACCCTGACAAAATTGGTATTGATAAATTAATGATGAAATTAAGAATTAAAAATCTTTTTTTCGAGGTTAGGAACTTCAATTTATGTAGAGGTTGTAAGTTACGATAATTCAGATGAATTAGATTATCAGGAATACTTAAAAAAACCGATACAAGACTACTAGAAATATGCGTCTATATATACATATGTATAATTATTAAATTTCTAGAAAATTGATTTCAATTGATTTAGTTATTAGAAACTGTTCCTAAATTGAAATATTGATTTCATTATTAGAAACCGTTCTTAAAAAAGGATTTAACTAATAGAAACTGTCCCTTCAAATTGATTTTATTAATAGAAACTGTTCCTAAAAATTGATTTCATTATCAGAAACTGTTCCTAAAAATTTATTTAATTATCAGAAACTGTTCCTACAAATTGATTTAATTATCAGAAACTGTTCCTAAAAATTGATTTCATTATTAGAAACTGTTCCCAAAAATGGATTTAACTAATAGAAACTGTTCCCAAAAATGGATTTAACTAATAGAAACTGTTCCCAAAAATGGATTTAACTAATAGAAACTGTTCCCAAAAACTGATTTAATTAATAGAAACTGTGACTTGAAACCACACTGACACCCAACCTATTTCTGTTTTGACTGAATTGCCTATATGAGATGCATAAAATATTTTCATGTGATGTTTTCAGGCAACTAGATTGTTGAACGATGCATTTGAAATATCTAGTGGAGTCGGGAAAAGCCATCCAGGGGCCATACCCCTAGTGATCGCAGCAGGAACCCACTCTGCCATGTGGAGAAGAGCTTCTTCGCTTAATTGGAGCTCTCTTTGCATACCGGACTGGTGGGTCCGCTTTTGGCCTTGCACAATTTAGTGGCAGTTGGTTCTCATGACAACTTTTAATCAAGTCATTATCTGAATGTGGGGCCGCAGGAGATCTATGCTAGAGAAACTTTCACGAGGCACGAAACGAGCAGAAGTCACCGAATCAGACCCAGAAGAATTTCAGTTTCACACAATAAATCAGCTGCAGTTGACTTTTATTTTGTTGCGCTTGACTCTGCTTTTAATTGAGAGCCACTTGTGGCTGCGGCTCATTTGCATGCCAGTGTCGTGTACTTGGCCATGAAAATGGAGGCTTAGAACACGCAAATTACTGGCTGGATCGAGGCGAAATCTCTCTTTCGCAGAGATTGCCCTAGGACCCAAAACTTCAGTTGGTGAAAATCGCCTGCTTAATTACACATTTTCCAAAAGCAATTTGCCATGGGGGCCAACATAATTCCATGTTTTTCCACGCACTCGCAGATAATATCTAGAAATGCTTGGTGATTCAGCCATATTCAGAACGTGTGTAAGCCCAGTCGCCTTATAAATAAATTACAGTAATTACATGGCCAAAGACAATACCAAACCAAACCAAACCAAACCAAACCAAGGAGAACAAAACCGAAAGAAAGCGAGGCTGTGGGAGCAAATGCCACTCAGGTGTCCAGCAGAAGAACCCCTTTAATGGGGCCAAGTAATTACGCCCAGACGGCTTTATTTATTTATTTACTCTCTTTATTTTGTATTTTGGCCCGAGCATACACTGCGCCAAATTAATCAAGTCATTTACTAGACTGCCACCGGGCTTCGAGCGAAAGTGTTCAGATTAAAAGACCCTGATTGCTCGATTAGTTAATCACAACGAAGAGTTTCGCTCGGCTTCATCAACCCAGTTTACTTGAGTTTCGAAGAAATTAAAAGTCTTTAGGGTTTCGGTTTCACTAACCTAGTTGGATGAGTTTGTAAAGAAGGCATTTTACAATGCCGTTGAAAGCTGAATCTAGCAAAGAACTGTAAATGATAAAAATAAAAGTGTGATCAATAAAGAAGTGGCATTCTTTCCAGAAATCAAGAATTTTCCCTTCGAAAGTTCATAAGTTAACTGATTTTTAAACATGGGTATTATATATAGTAGTTGAGCTGTTAGGTATGAATTACTGCTCAAAATATTTTGAAAAATAATATTCCATAATTCCATGGTAAAGGAATAAAAACGGCTAGCTCATTAGAAGCTCTAAAATATATTCCACCTTAAGCTGGAAAATAAATGAAGTGTGTAATTTAGTAATTAAGACCAAATTCAGCTTCTCAGCCGAGTGTAACATCAGTATTTAGCAAAAGTGATGTTCATGATATTGATGATGTTCATGATGTTCAGCCAAAGAAATCAACCCAATTGACTAGTTCGACTGTTCCGAAACGCAACAAAACCACTTGGCCGACAATAAATTCTGTATTTGAGCCAGAAAAGAGCTCGAAGTGGAACTGTAGCCGTGACATCGATTCGACAACAATAAAATTGGGTATTGAGCATTCGGATCTGATAGATACTTTGTTGGCCCGTCCGACCATTTGACACAGTAGCAACGCCCCACTGACAGATTTATTTTTGTTTATCTGGCTTTTCGGGAAGGCGATGGAGAGCACTCCCGCCATATTTGGACGTTGATTTGTGAAAGGCGAAAAGCCACAGCAAAGTCGAGTGCAGCATTTTGCGTTGTTTTCCACTCCAGATCTGCGGATCTGGCCTTAGTTTTGTGACTACTGGGCATATTTCTGGGCGCATTCTAAACTTATAATTTGTAACAACTTTCACCGAACGATCGTGGCCAGCTCAACTAGCACTTAGGATTATGTAAATCTCGGCCAGGCGAAATATCTAATAACAATGGATAGCTACGGAAAGAGTCGACTGGATGGAAAGCGAAATACCGCGCCCGAGATTCAGATCTGGGCCTATTTTCACTTTTGCAAATTGTCTTAGAACACGGAACGCGAATAGAAATCGAAGTCAGTGCGAGTCAATAAGCGATCATTGAGAATTGAAACGTGAGCATGACTACACTGGTTAGCAAAGTTGAGATCGCTGATTGAGTCTATCAAACCGCCAAGCTAAAACTTCACGTTTTATTCATTCTTTGTACTCTTAAGGCACGACAAAATAAATAACATTTTGGTTATGTGTACTTCAAAGATGTCAGTTACGCATGACATAAAGGATTTTGGGATGCTATTGCTAGGTACTAAAATAGCCAAAACTTAGCGTATATTTATCAAATGGGTTAAAATTCCAGATCAAAATCAATTTCAACAAAAGAAGCTGTAGGCAAGACCTATCCCACCGCAAATAGATATAATTTCTTGAATTGAAGTGTTATTCTCTTTCCTTTCTCAGCAATTTGCAATGCTTTTAATAAGCACATTTGCATATGAGCTCGTGTGTGCGGCTTCATCATAGAGTGAAATTCGTGTCATCATAATAGAAGAAATGCCAACACGCTTCAGCTTCACGGCAAAAAAAGTAAATTCGGCAATACTCGAGCCATTGAAAAAGCTGAACAAAAAATAAGAAACCCGGCTTACAAGCTGTCAGAGCCATCAACATGTGTGGCTCATTAAATATGCTGCGAACACACAGCAAGTACAAGAAAAGCAGTCGAGAACCAAGGAGTTTAAACAATTTTCCTGTCCAACTCTATTGATGCGACTACTTCAACAGCGGCGGTGCACACGAAAAAAATTGGCTAGCAAGTTGTTTAATAGTTCAATTCTGATGTTCAGCCATAACCATCCAGCAATAAACCTAATAGTCTTAGTTAAGTAGAAGCCACTTAATCAATTGGTACATACACGTCCATTTTATGTGTAATATTAGTAATGTCTCAGAATACATCGCAAATGGGTTCTTAGGTCAAGATTGTGCGCACCTCTTTCGCCAGGTGTACCCATCCAAAGTTCCCCTCGGCTGCAGACAAATACCTGTCATTTAGCGGACGTCAAACATGTTCGACCTAGCCCCTTGAGCACCTGTGGCCCTGCTCCACCTCGATACCATATCCATTTCCAGCCGGCGATCGACGATCTGGAGTCGGAGACTCCCCAGACTCCCCAGCCCGCACCCCATCCCAAGTTATTAGAGCCGCGAGGGCTCAATAAATGGGCGTCGTTTATGCACCTCGTCATCAGCGATTGCACAGATCGCAGCTCCGTGTTTTAGCCTTTTTATGCTCGCTGTTTGGCCAAGCGGAAGTGGTTAAATGAAAATTCAGAAACGAGCTAGAAAGAGGGAGAGGTGTCGGAACGGAGAGCAAATGAACTAAGGGGAAGGTCCTTCGGATGGCCATGTCCTCCGTGGAGTTGTCATGTTAATTCCACATTCCTGGAAGCTGTGATTTCGCATGCTGGTGCTAAAGCAAAGGCGGAATGTGAGCTGGCGATGGACCGCAAACTGAAGATAGTTTTTTGCACAGAATAATTACTCGAAATATATAGAAATTTGTTACTTTCTTTATAAAGCATCTACTACCAAAAAAGTACCAATAAATAGTTACATTTGAGTGGCTATATATGGCTTACATATATACAACAAATTGCATTCTAATTGCATCTTTTTTTGAAGAATGGATAGGTATTAACTGGGTATAGATAGGTTCTTCTAAGAACCGTATTGGAATAACCCATTCACCAACTTGCCTTGTACCATTAGTCATAAAATGTAAAGGAACATCTTTCGCCCAATTGAATGTAGTAATAGTTGACTTGTTAATTAGAAACGTCCAGAATCGGGCTATTACTTGCAGGCCAAATCCTCAGCCCGCAAGACAGATAACTATAAGGTACCGTGGATCGGGTGAAAGTCAAGTCAAGTCGTCGTAATGAAACTAGAACAAACTGCACGATTGTGGCAAATGGATAAGAGAGGAAAAGCTGCAGAACTGGGAAAGGTTTTTGTGTCGTCCAGCTAGCACCTTTCACAAAAGCCCAAGCCATCAGCGGACCCACAACGAAACTGCTCCAAACAATCAACTGATGGTTCTTAATACCCCTCAAGTACCCATTGGCAAATCGATGTCGCCCTGCTTTGGCTATGTGGGCACAAAAGGTTCAATTGGAGGTTGAATTATCGATTCGTGATGCAGCCAGAACAGCGTAATAAAATTGTCAACATGACAGGCCGCGATTAATATACAGTTCAGATTTATAATGCATAAATCATGCAGCAGATGGAACGTGCTCCATTGCTCCATTGCTCCATTGCCTTGCATTACTTTTCCCACAATTTAAAGATGCGACTCCTTGGGCGAATTCTGAATGCATTCTGCTAGAGATGGCCCTTTTTGGGGCTTCCTGTATATATTTCCCTGTATATTATATATTTTTCTTAATCAATGTTTTAATTGTAGTTCACTTCTGTTTGCTTCAAGTACCTAAAGATCCAGTCTTAAATGTGTCCCAGTTTCTGAAGTCATAGCAAGTATATCTGTTGTGAAGTTCAGTAAAGTCCATAACTGCCGCGAAACATGATCATAATTCCATCACAGGCGCATCTCTATAGGCCAAAGCCAACGACCGGACAGAGTTTGTGGCAAACTTGTTCTGACTTTTGTTACAATTGGCGATTCCTTTCTTTTTTATACTGCTTTCTAGCGCTGTAAGACAATGCACCATAAAACTGCAATGGAGCTGTGATCGCTGCTGCTTCTCACTCCACCCATTTCCATTTCAGTTGCCATGCAAATTTCTGACTCGTGTTGTTTTTCCGTCTCGAATGTTTTCCTCTTTCCGGGCACATTTGTCAAGGTGTCTTGTAAACAAGGCACCCAGGCAGCCCAGGAAACCCATGAAGCCCCAAAGATCCCAAAAGAACCCCAAGAACCCAAGCAACCCAAAGAACCCAAAGAACCTCGAAAGAACCCAGAGGCAAGCACCGTTAGATCAGATGCAGACATTGGGCTTATATAACGCATTGCGCCAGCCAATTGTATTTTTTATTGGTTACCTCTTTAGGCCATAAATGGTAGTGACAAAAGTCGGAATTTATGGCCCGCTGACAGCTCTGATAAATAACCCAAGGCCCGACTTTGGCTTAGAGTAGTGGCCTGTTGTTTGGATTTTGTATTTTGACTGGTGGATGGGGCGTGCTGCAGGTGGGCAATTCACCTAAGAGAGCCATAAAATTTTGTATCTTCGACTAGTTTCTTGCAGCACGTCGCCGTGAGGAGCCCGGACTTAATTAGCAGGGAATAAATGGCTTTTGAAATTCCTTCTCCTTTGGTAATTAATCTGGCCATGCGTTACAAAATACAAAAAGTGTGCCGACAGAAGCTAAGGACTTACGTTTTATTAAAGCATAGAGCAAAGATCATAAAAAGGCCTTTTAAAGAACATTGATATCTAAGGGACAAGTTAGTAATACACCCAGTTGTACATGAAATACATTTATATGCGAACTTTATATGGAATTAAATGTTTTGTTAAATAAACAAGAATCTAAAGGATTAATTACGAAGAACATATTTTTTAATGGCCCCGTAATACATAATATAAGCCTCACATATGGAAGACCAACACCCTTATATAGGGGTAGCTATATCTAATTTCCATAAGTTTGTTTATTTTCCGTGTATTTCGCTGATGTTATTCGGATAGTGGCGACACAAAAGAAAGAGATTCTCCTCATATGGCCAGGCTGGGCTGGTTTGGTTTTTCGCTGCCTTCCATAAAGATACGTGCACTCTTTTTCAGCTGGTTGCTGGTTGCTGGTTGCCTCACCGTTGCAATATCAGATTACGTGCGGGCCAGCTTTTGTTGTTGGCCGGGAACTGGGGCCTCTCCTTAAGTGCCCAGTGCTTTTTGGCATATCAGATGTTGCTAATGTGGCTGCGCTAACTGTGGGCCGGGCTCTAGCGCTCCACTTGAAAGGAGAGCTTAGATACCAGATACAAGATACAAGACACAAGATACTTTTTTCGACCTTGAGATGGCGGTCGAAGCTCAGCTCCCTGCCCTGATAATCGAATTTGTGGCACACCACACTTCGGCCAGATTATCGAGATGACCAAAGGGCATTCAGGAAGTTCATTTGATACCTTTGCAATATCGAGTAACTTTGTGAGATCATTAGCTCTAATAAGCTGTAAATATTTCTGTCAAGATAATACATATTGTATATTAAAGATTTTTGAGAAACATTGTTACAACTATCTTTAGTTTTTACGAAGTTAAGATTAGAAAGTTAAGTTATTGAAAGGCATGAATAATATCGATCGAAGAGCTCTTGAAATTTGCTTACACCTAATATACATAGTTAATTATTGAAACGCTTAACTGTAGTGTATTCCGACAACGAGTTAAAGACTTCATTACATGCATACGTGTATTATGTATATAGCCTAATGAAGCCTTCTTCCCGTCTTCGGACCTAAGCTCGTAGATTTCCTTCATCTAACTGAGTTCTTTTCCTAACATTTTCAATTGCAGGCAATTAGCAAATTCTGTTCGGGCTCGCTTTAATGGTCGTCTAACGTAAAATGTCGTCTTACACTCGAGTTTTATAGCTTCCGCTTTGCATTATCAAATATTATTGGTGTTGTTCTACCGCTTGTTATAGCCCGCTTCATCTTCTTCGTCCTACCTTCTTAACTTCTTTGCGATTGCATGTCGTCACGTCAAGCTCTAAGAAGTGGCAAGAAGAAGCAGAAGAATCGGCGCAGCATCTGGATGGAAAAAAAACCCTTGGCTATCTAATGATGATCATTAGGAGCGGTACTGTAATCACACAGAAGCCAAACTCAAGCTCCCAGCTGAACCTTAAGCCAGTTCCACTTCTTCTTCTTCCTGTTCTTCCGCGGCTGCTTCTTCTTGCTTTTTGTCAACATAAAACGGTAATTTCTTAAACAAAAAGTAGGAACAACTGAGTAGCAGAAGATTACTCTGAACTTTTTTACACCGGAAACAAAGAATTAGTCGAAGAAGTACAAGGCAGTTCTTGGAAATCAGAATTTTTCGCTGAACTAATGATTTTTGAATGACTATTCAGTATTAAGCCAAACGGTACAATTGATTTTACTAAATATTACGCTTAAGTCTGTTATCCAAATAAAACTAACATTTTTTTTTATATTATTTAATTTTTTTGTTCAATATTATTCTTCTTGAATTCATTATTTTATACATTTCTCATATACCCATTTCAGGATGGACAAACTTCTTTCTTCTCGTACCATGCAGATTTTAATCCTAAGCTATATTTGCCGTTTATTTTTTGAACTTCCTTTTGTGCAGTGTAATTAAAGCCAATGCAACCTACATTCCCTCCCTTGATCTCCACACTCTCGGTCTTCTCCCTTCTGGTTTCCCCGGTTTTCAAACTCCAAGTGCGTTTTTTGCGGCTGTGCGACTATTGTAACGGCTTTGATTCGTCTTAGGAAGTCACCTAGGTTTTTGTCGGCGTTGCCTTGGGTTCATCTGCCACCGACCGACCCCCCTTTCTCACAGTGTGCCCTAGTGATGCGACTTCTTTTTGTTTGCTTGCCGCTGCTGGCATCTTAACAGTTAAATGCTTAGTTTACATCATTAGCATGCCGTTTCCAGATATTTCATTTTCTTTTGCCTAATAAATAAGCAATTTAGTAGCTGCTTCTTCTGCTGTCATCGAATATTTCTTTAATTGGTCTGCGCAAGCTGGTAAGCACTATTTAATTAGCATAGATGTGCAGAGAATTGGAATCACTTGATTGACATTATACAGTTGGGAATCTAATTTCGGATTCAATTAAATAAAAAGTGAATACAATAATAATAACTTAAATACCCTTGCTATTTAATAACCAGAAAGTTCGTTGCCTCAGTCTTCCGTTTGTGTTAAATAAAATATAAATTTCCATGTTTTCTTTTACGCTTTGATAAATACGCGAACAAGTGCAGAAATATTTGATAAATAAACCACGGCCTTATTATGGGAGTCTTCCAAGAAATGAATTAAAATGTATATGTTGTTTTAACGCAGTCATTACACCTAGGCAAACACACAGGAATCATTGCCTGTGGGGCCAGTTCGTTGCCTGAGTCTTTCGATTGTGTGTGATTTTGCTTTTGTCTCTGTGTCCGCAAGAACGAGTGCACTGAAGCATGGACTTTTGGCTCCGACTGCAGGTTTTTGTGTGAGTCTGCTATTATTTATTTATCTGGCTTGGTGGCCACCAAGTCGGTGGGTTCTATTAACCATGTAAACAATACCGTTAACACGACACGACACGTTAGAAAAAAAGCTTTTGGCAGCGGGAGCGAAATAGATAAATGAAATGTGCCGCAAGAATTTGCCAAGTTTGTGGGCATAGAAGGAAAACGGCGAGTTGCCAACTGCATATGCGCCCCCCTTGGTAATGCATCAAAGAATTGAACAACAAGAACAGCTACATAAAAAAAGCGTGAAAAAGAGGCGACAGGAAAACGGTTTGAGGAAAACACTTATTAAATTTTAGCATGCCCAAAGTGTGGAAAGAGGAAGCGGGGAGGCCACAAAGAACCGCAACAACGACCCCAAGAACGAACCAAGAATTCCCAGTGATGCATTCCTGGAGTTTTCCGCAAGTTCACATACCTGTCTAGGTTGTGGTTTCCTTATATCCACTATTACTGTGGGGCACAAAAACAAAAAAAGAACTGAATACAACTCCACAGATTTGTTTGTTTGTTTATGCTTGCACTTCACCGCTGCCACTCAAGGGTTCGATCATCCTTGACCACAAAAAGTGTCTTCTAGTCTTTGAGTCTCCGAAGAAGAGTCTTTTAATGTGTGTGTGTGTTTTTTTTTATTTTCTACTACAGTATCCACGGTCCGATTAGTTTCCTCGTTCTGAACGCGTCGCGTGCTGTTTTCAAACTGAGGCTCAGCAACAAGTTCGAGTTGCTTTTAAGAAAAGCATTCGGAAGAAAGTTGTCTGCATACTGAATTCTGTTTCTGTTCGAGCGCGCCAAAGATTCTCGTTCGAAAGCTGCAGCGAAAGAGAAATATTCTCCCAAGAGAAAGAGAGAATCCGCTAAGAGAGTCTTCGCCACCGAAGATAGATTAATTGCTGGTTGTACTGCAGATAAGCATGAAATGTCTCTTGTCCGCAGTTTGTTGGCCAATTAAAAATTAGATTTCGCTTCAGATTTTGTCCATGAGATTGGCCAAAGCTCGCGGAACGATTGCAAAGATAAATGCCTGATGGGGTATTTTTCGAAAAATAAATACCCTCTGTAGTTTATTGAAAAGGTTGAATGAACTAGAAAGTGAAGAGCTGCCTTTATTGATATCACACATAATTGTCCGTGAAAAGTGATGAAAGTAATGGTGTAACTTTTGTCGTGCTTCGATATAGTTTTAACTTTATGTGCACAAAATTAAACAAAACTATAAAATTACATTTTAAATCAAACTTAACATTAATGCTTATATCATAACTTTTTGGATAATATTCACGAAACCTAACTAAATTAAATAAGCAATTAGCATTAAGCGTAATTTTCAAATGAAACTATTTTTTCGAAAACATTAGTCATTTTATTTCAATCAACAATGCAATCTAGATCCTCTTATTTATGGCCCACTCATATCTAACTCATTTCAATAATCCGTACTTCCCTTTACCAATTATAAAACCATTGCCGGTCTCCCCGACCACGAAATCCAGACAAGAAAAAATATAATAATAAATACGTGTGTGTATACACACAAAAGACCATAAAGCACAGACATTCATTCCGATGCCAAATGCCGACGCCAATAAAGCCCCCAAGTAAACAATTCCAGGCATTACTCCATTACTCATAATGGCGCAGCCAAATGTCGCGGTCGCATCCTCATCCTCTTGAGCGGCGAAAGGTAGAAACCGATTGTCGGAGCAGGGATCTGGAGTCTGGAGACGGAGACGGAGGAGCACCCTCCCATGTCGTTCGCCAGGTTGCATAAATCTGTTCGATTCATAACACGAAGATTGCGAAGGAAGCACTGGGATCTGGCCTTGCCTTGACTTTGCTCAGATGACGGAGATGCAATCGTGAAGGCAACATATGTAGGTTTGTATTTACTTTTTAAACTCTGTCAATTCGAAATAAACGAATTATTTGATTTTGTTAGAATAACAGGTCTTAAATAAGATGTTGTGTATCTAAATTGCAATAATATTACTAATATATTATTATTATTATTAAATAGTTTCCTCATACTCTAATTGTATGGTTGGTCTGATGAGGGATGGAAATCTGTTCCCAAATACTCAACTTTTGAATATTTTAATGCATAATATAATATGTATAATATGTGAAGTTGTACCTTTTACTTTTTAGATATTCGGGTGGACTCACAGTGCCATCTCTGGTTCCCCCATTGTGACTCCTTTATCAGCCTTGTCTTCATCGATCGCGTCGGAGATTTTGTCTGTCTGATTGGGTTGGGGGTCCGTCGGTGGGTCTGTTGTAGTGGACTCTTGTTCTGGGGCGTGTTCCACTGGATCCGCGGATCTGTGGATCTGTGGGTCTGTGGATCTGTGGATCTCCCTGTCCGTTCCCGTTGAGTCGTCGCTTTGTCTTGACTGCTTTGGCAGGCAGCTTCGCTGCGGCTCGGAGGCGTGTTTGGTTGGGGGAATAAAAACAGAATAATATAGAATGAAATATTTATCGCCATTAGAGCCTGATTAGCTGCGGGCGTGTTCTGGCCATCGTTCTTTGGGCCACGTTCCTCGCTGTTGGCCGCCTTGGTGCTCTTGGTTGCGAAGCTGTTTTGGAGGCACTTAATAAGCTTTTCTGGTGTGATTGTGATGGGAAATTGATATGTCCATTCAATTATGTGCTGGTCGTGTCAATAAACTGATTGCGATCGTGTCCAGCAACTTACTGACCAATTAGTTTCCCAATGAGACCTTTCCCATCAATATGATTGATAAAAACGGCGGTTAAAGAGGTGTGTCTGGGATGAAATGAAACCTGGACGTGCTGACACCAAAAATGAGACGGATTTAAAAACAAAACTCATTCCATGCGCTAAGTTCTATGGGCAGAATTGCTCTCAGAAAGGTTGTGCAATAGAAAAATGGAAAGTTAATCCGGGTATTTCTTGGTAAAGATAAGATCTTGTTGACACTACGATTTTTTGCTTGCCTGGGCAGAATTTTCTATTTTTATTCAGCTTAAGTGTGTTATAATAAAAAAGATTACGATTTTTTATAATTTTTAACAGGTGCTGCTTCTTGGAAAGCGATATCTATTTAATATTTTTTCCTAAATATAATTTTGCTATCTAAACATTCAAATTCTTATCTGATAAATATACATTTGTTTTCATATTCTTAAAATAATAGCAATATTTATTAGATAAGACAATAAGAAATAAAAATAAGATATTTGTAAATCAGTTTAAGATCTTTTAATAATACAATTTTTAATTATGAATAATGTTAAATATGATTTTAAAGTCTCTTAAAGTTGCACTCATAAACTGCCTTTCATAACAAACACGTGACACTGCAATCTTACAAGTATCTTTTATTTAGATACTATCTAATACTTCAAAATCATATCTTTTGGTTGGCTGCTATCCAGGATGTGAACGAGGACACCTGGACATAAACAGACGGAGAGTTCGGCTGACCGCATGGTAGTTTTCCCCAAGACACGATACCGATTAGAACATTTCCCTGGACCAGTGGACCACCGGAGTCCGAGGTGCAGAAGCTGGTCCCGCCGGTGAGGGGACCTGTGCAGAGATTTGTGGTGTGCACATCCCGACCCTTAGTGCCCAGTGCCGCAGCACAGGAGTCGAGGCTGATGATGGGTATGTTCTTGGCCTCCTGGAGGGTCGTCGGATAGGAGGGGCTATTCGTTTTGCTGATGCTGCCCCAGCCGAAGAGGTCAGCTTTCCCAGTTGGCCTCACTCCGGACGATGGCAGCTTCACAGGAGCCACGGCAGCGGTCCAAGTGAAGGCGGTGGGCGTGTAAATCAATCCAATGTCATAGGGCACAGTTCCACCGGTGTACAGATCATTGACCACATAGTGGGTGACTTGCCTCTTCTGGGTGGTGCTCGCTGTTCCGGCCACCGCAATGCTTCCTGCCACCAAGGTGCTTCCAAGTACTTGATTCCTGTTGGCCAGGCAGTGAGCAGCCGTTACCAACCAGTTGGAATTAATAATGTTAGCTGCGCAATAGTGGGTTCCTCCGTACTGCATTGACACTATAAACGGAGCACTATTGGCCGCCGCCGCTTTTCCTCCCACCACGCGTCCTTCGAGTTGGGCAAATTCTAATCCAGATCCTTGGCAAAGGCACATCGCTAGCAGGAGGAAAGTGGCCAGGGAGCGATGGCGCCACTTGGTTTGTTGTCCAATCGCAATCATGGTTTTCGAAGAACTGTTTACATGGGCAGTATCGGCGGCTTTTTAAATTATTTCGTGATACAGCCAAGAGTATGATAAGAACTTTCAATTAGAGCCCTTGTCTTTCAGATAAGAACCAAATATAATTTAAGATTATACGTTTTTTTATATATATTGTTCTCTTGCCATGATAGACTTTGTCAACAAGGGGGATACATGTACATAAATAGGTGAGAAGTGCAATATCTCAAGCTTGTGTTTTCGGGGGGTTCCTCGTTAGATATTAACTAACGGCAGAAATGGAACCGAAAATCTCACTTTCTATAATAATAGCAAATATTACATAATCGGCTCTAGGACTTAAAAATAATTCGGCTGATTATTCAGTTGTTTTATTTGCGGCAAAGTAAGAACTTGTTATTGGCAGCCCGAAAATATGTGAAGTATATATTTCTGCTCAGTTGGACCCTTTCCTCATTGTGTTTCTCACTCGACGAGATAAGATAAACTTTAAAAACAGCCTGTTGTTTTGTATAGTCGCTACAGTACGCAGGAAAGTGCCACACTTAAGTGACCAGCCACTAGGGGCACAACTTTGATTGCTTTTATTGAAAAAATGTGGGAAAACTCGGCATTCTAGGGCACCTGCTGGTTAGCCGATATCCAGGATATAAACGACGAGACCTGCACGTAAACCGAGGGTGAGTTGGCCTGACCACAAGGTAACTTGCCCCAGGACACGATGCCGATGAGAACATTGCCCTGGACCAGTGGTCCTCCCGAATCCGAGGAGCAAATGCTTACGCCGCCGGTCAGAGGACCAGTGCACAGATTGGTCGAATGGACATCGCTGCCCTTGGTGCCCAAGGCGCTCTCGCAGGAGCTCAGCGAGATGATAGGCACATTGGTGGCCACCTGTAGGGTGGATGGATAGGAGGCGGTATTCGTGGTGCTGGTGCTGCCCCATCCGTACAGATTGGCGGTGCCAGTGGGCACAACTCCGGAGGATGGAAGCGTTACTGGAGCCACGGCGGCGCTCCAAACAAAGGCGGTGGGCGTGTAGATCAATCCGATGTCGTAGGGAACTGTTCCACCGGTGTACAAGTCATTGATCACGAAATACGTGATACTGCGCGTCTGGGCAGTGCTGGCAGTTCCGGCCACCTCGATGCTTCCGGCTACCAGGGTGCTGCCCAGCACCTGGTCACTGTTGGTCAGGCAGTGGGCAGCGGTGACCAGCCAGTTGGCATTCAGGATACTGGCCGCACAGTAGTGGGTGCCTCCGTACTGCATAGACACCGCATAGGGAGCACTATTCACCGCCGCCGGACCTCCGCCCACCACTCGCCCCTCTGGTGCGCCGGTAGCCACTCCGGATATTTGGGATATGCCCAGTATCAGGAGGAGCACACTGGCCAACGACTTTGCTTGCTGTCCGTTCGCTATCATAGTATTCGCGGAACTGTTTACAGCGACCTTTATCGCGGGCCGTTTAAATAAATTCGCCATTCCAAAATTTTGCCAGCGCCAGCAGATAAGACTTTCAATTAAGGACTGTGTGTTCTCCAGATAACCACTTATTATAATTTGAGATTAAGCGACGTCTGAATCGTGACTCTTTGACAGAAGTACGTCAGGTTACAACAGCGATAGGATGGGCAAAAACCTACGTTCGTTTATCTCAAGAATGGCAATTCACTTTAATGAGCTTTCGGTTTTGCACAGACAAATATTAACATTTGAAAATCACCTTTTAGTATTTCTTACTGTTGGTATTCACTGTTAGTATTACAAAAATTTTAAGCAACAAGCTGGTACTACAATATTTATTAAACAATTTTAAAGAAAACATTTGTAGTTCAAATATTTTTAAAAGGATACAATAACGGTAACATTCGATATTTGCAAAAAAAAACATCGATTTCGCCAGTGTGCACTTATCGATTGCATCGCGTAGAAATCGAGTTTGGTTGCCACTCTGGTCACACAGCAACTGACTCAGAAATTGAAGAAGAAGCAGAGACCGTAATTTTTCCACGACTCAACCTAGCGATTTACCTAGCCATTCGAGCCGCTATTGGGCCTCTAGCCAGCCGGAATCATTTAGAGCGTGTTCAGTAGAGTGCGGCAACTTGGAAGCGGTGCATCCCGAGAAATCGCAGTTCGAAAGGGCCCTGAAAACCGCTGGCCCAGCCCCATTATAAACAGAGAGGAGGGGCGGAGAGTGGAGAGTGCGCAGCCGAGTGTGGAGATTGGAGAGAAAAAAGTAGACATGTACGTTGTGGAAGATGTCAAGCTCGTCTTCCTGGGCGAGCAGAGTGTGGGCAAGACCTCGCTGATTACGCGCTTCATGTACGACAGCTTCGACAACACGTACCAGGCGACGATCGGGATTGATTTCCTATCGAAGACCATGTACCTGGAGGATCGAACCGTGCGCCTGCAGTTGTGTGATACGGCGGGACAGGAGCGGTTCCGCTCGCTGATACCGTCGTACATTCGCGACTCCACGGTGGCTGTGGTCGTGTACGACATCACCAACAACAACTCGTTCCACCAGACCTGAGGTAGCGCCCCAAGTACTAATGATTTTTACAGACTACTGGGTCAGACGGTGGCAAAGTCGTGTGTCCTGAGAGCCTAGCGCCGCTTGGGACGCTGTTGACGATGATATGGAGCCGAGGACTTGCCGTAGCGCTGCGATCCGTCCCGGTCCTTGTTGAACTGGTAGCGCTGGATGAAGGGCACGTTGGGCTCGCCCCTGCCCGCCGTGTTCAGTTCGAGATTGTCGTCAGTCTGTTGCTCCAGCACTTTCAGCTTGGCCTCAATGGCGCGAATGGCCTCCGTTTTGCTGATCTTCTCCTCGCGCTTGCTTGTTCCCAAGGCTGGTATCTCCAGGCGCGGCTTGGGCTTCTGCAGGTCGTCCTATCGTGAACAGAATTGGTTTTATGCTATGGAGGCTAACCAACGAAGACCTCGGTTTTGCTTACATATTTTATGTTCTTGGCCAAACGCACGGCTATCGAGCGGTTTCCCACGGTGGTTCCGTCCAGCTTCACCAGCGCATTGGTGGCTCCATCGTTCTGAAAAGAATTGAGATAGGTGAGTGGAAATAGCTAAACAATAAGTATCATTTAAGACGGTGCAGCACAGCCACATATTGTGTACCCATGCTTAAAACAGGTTCATTTTCCGCAGTGCAGTCTTCTCACTCGAAGATTTAGGCTCACTAAGAAATCACTTATGCTTAATATGCTCAATTTAACACAAAATTTATAAACAATTTCTCAAAGAGTCTGAGATATTTGCCTAGCTATGACAAAATGAGACCATTGAACATTACAAAATCAATAGCACCTATATCTATTTACATACTTCTCTGAAAATCTAGTAGCCTTTTGCTGGGTGACAGATATAAGCTAACTTATCTGGCTTTTTGGACGAGTATAACTATAACTGGGAGCATAGATACAGAGTTCGTCCCTACAGAGCTACACACGAAACCCAGTTTGAGTAGGCACAAAAACCGGTGCTGCATGGAGGAACCTGGAAGCACGGGCCACGATAACGCAGCCGCTGCACCGCCTGCACGAATAGTGCACCGCACCCACCTGCGCGAAAGTGACGAAGGCGTAGCCCCTGGATTGTCCCACCATGGGACCGCCCTTGTGGAACAGCATGTCGAACTTCTCGATGGCGCCGCATTTTTGCATCAGTTTGAGGAGTTGGAACCGATAGCGGGCAATGCCAAGGGAACTATTAGCACCATGGAATCGCGCTGCGTGTTTGCCAGTCACAACTTACTCGGTGATGCGCGAGTCCAGATTCCCAACCCAAATGCGACGCGCCTCCTCGGAGTTTCCAGTGCCGCTGCCGCCACCGCCAGTGCCGCACGATCCACTCAATCCGGCCTGCAAGGACATTTTGGACACTAAATTGCAACTGGAGTGCGGTTCTACACGGATTTAGCCAATTTTGTGTGCCAAAATAAAGGAAAAATTTATGCAGTCTTTTGGCCTTAGGGATGGTCAAAAGACATCAGTACATATCGTTAAGATACCTGCCTCATATCGATAGCTAGCGAGTGCACGCTCCTCGCTATTCTACTAGCTATTCTACACAAGGCAGCTGCCTGTAAGACCAGTGAGGTGAGTTGAAATTCAAAATGTAATTTGATAATATTTTGTTCTAAAAATCCAATAGATATGCGTAAATATTGAAAATGTAAAAAAAATCTATATTGAAATTAAGAAGACTGCTTTTAACTTTTTAACACCACATTTGAATAAGAGAAGTTAATTTGGCTCCATTTTTTTAAATATAGTAGGCTGCCCTTTAGTTTTCTAAATTTCAATAAGTAAAGTTTACGTTTGGAAATCATTTATTAACAGAAAAAACTTTAGTTCCAACAAGATTATAAACTTAAACTTATTCAACCATTTCGGTGTCCTTAGGCGTCCACCAGTTTGTAAAGCTGCCCCCACTTTTCAGCTCAGAAAAAGGCTAAACGGATTCAAGCGCTCCAAAACGAAATGACAAACAGCGGCCTCTGCCCTGTTCTTTGTTGACAAAGTTCGTTGTCGTTGACAAAGAAGTGCTAGAGAAAAAAAACTATTTGAAATAGTCTTTTTATGCTATAAGCTGGTTATATTAAAAGATTATATGTGAATATACGGCTACGTCTCCCTTTTCGCCTGGCGGCTTCCAGCAGCCGCGTCGAACTCCGGAAACAGGATGCTGATCTGGCGGAGGGCGGATGCCTCGCTGTCGGATCCATGGCAGGCATTACGGGTGTCGGATAGCCCGTACAATGCTCGGATGCAGTCAGGATCGCTGTAGACGGCACGGAACACCTTGGTGGGACCCAGAAGACTGCGCCAGCAGATAAGACTTTCAATGAAGGACTTATTATAATTTGAGATTAAGCGACGTCTGAATAGTGACTCTTTGACAGAAGTACGTCAGGTTACAACAGCGATAGGATGGGCAAACGTTCGTTTATCTCAAGAATGGCAATTCACTTTAATGAGCTTTCGGTTTTGCACAGACAAATATTAACATTTGAAAATCACCTTTTAGTATTTCTTACTGTTGGTATTCACTGTTAGTATTACAAAAATTTTAAGCAACAAGCTGGTACTACAATATTTATTAAACAATTTTAAAGAAAACATTTGTAGTTTAAATATTTTTAAAAGGATACAATAACGGTAACATTCGATATTTGCAAAAAAAAACATCGATTTCGCCAGTGTGCACTTATCGATTGCATCGCGTAGAAATCGAGTTTGGTTGCCACTCTGGTCACACAGCAACTGACTCAGAAATTGAAGAAGAAGCAGAGACCGTAATTTTTCCACGACTCAACCTAGCGATTTACCTAGCCATTCGAGCCGCTATTGGGCCTCTAGCCAGCCGGAATCATTTAGAGCGTGTTCAGTAGAGTGCGGCAACTTGGAAGCGGTGCATCCCGAGAAATCGCAGTTCGAAAGGGCCCTGAAAACCGCTGGCCCAGCCCCATTATAAACAGAGAGGAGGGGTGGAGAGTGGAGAGTGCGCAGCCGAGGAGTGTGGAGATTGGAGAGAGCGGAGCGAGAAGAGAGGTCAGCAAACCCGTAATTAAGAAAAAGTAGACACGTACGTTGTGGAAGATGTCATCCGGAGATTTTGGCAATCCGCTGCGGAAGTTCAAGCTCGTCTTCCTGGGCGAGCAGAGTGTGGGCAAGACCTCGCTTATTACGCGCTTCATGTACGACAGCTTCGACAACACGTACCAGGCGACGATCGGGATTGATTTCCTATCGAAGACCATGTACCTGGAGGATCGAACCGTGCGCCTGCAGTTGTGGGATACGGCGGGACAGGAGCGGTTCCGCTCGCTGATACCGTCGTACATTCGCGACTCCACGGTGGCTGTGGTCGTGTACGACATCACCAACACCAACTCGTTCCACCAGACCTCCAAGTGGATCGATGACGTGCGCACGGAGCGGGGCAGCGACGTCATAATCATGCTGGTGGGCAACAAGACGGATCTCTCCGACAAGCGTCAGGTTTCCACCGAGGAGGGGGAGCGCAAGGCGAAGGAGCTTAACGTGATGTTCATCGAGACAAGCGCCAAGGCCGGCTACAATGTGAAGCAGTTGTTCCGAAGGGTGGCCGCTGCACTGCCCGGCATGGATTCGACGGAGAACAAGCCCTCCGAGGATATGCAGGAGGTTGTGCTGAAGGACTCACCCAACGAGACAAAGGATCCCGAGGGCGGCTGCGCCTGCTAGAACCGGTTGAGCCGACGATCCAACTATCCTCTCCCCCTTCAACAGCAGGAGCAGATGCAGGAGATCGGCCAGTAGCACTGGTGTACACAGGTGTCAAGTGTATGTACTGGCCGGATCTGCGGCGGATTCCTCAACATATATACACACATACACACTTTACGTTTAAGTTTATTTATAAAGTAACAAATGATAGCAAAGGCAAATAGACTAAACAACAATTAACGAAATCGGCTAACTAATTACTGTTAATTGAGCAGTTCAGACGAGATAATCCCGAGCGTAGGCGAATGCTAACTTATTGACACGAGATCAGGGATCAAGATCAGAGTAATATTTGCGAGTTAGCTACCAGGCAAGAATATAATGTTGTGCATTTCCGATACCCCTAAAGCAAACCCAAAACCATGTACTTATGTCAGGTCAAGCGGTCCAGAATCCTCCGACATTCCAGCTCTCGGCATCTCCAACAGTCGTAGATACCACGCAGCCAGCCTGTGTTCAATGATTCCACCAGCCAGGCATTTTGTTTCCAATTTTAGCCCCCGTTCTGTTCTGTTTGCGGCTTTTGTTTCGCCAGTTTTGGTTAGGTTTTCGGTTTTAATTTTAGCACAGCGAACGCGACTGCTAACTGGAACTTTGGATGGCATAGGACTTGGCCACGTGCATCTTATGAATAAATATACACAAATATAAAATATGTATTTTTATGACTAAAACTGAAACAGATAAGCAGCACGAGCAGAGCAAACACTTAACAATATTATTAACGATTTTTGGCTTCGATTAGCGAGAGAACTTTGTGCATTTTTTACGCGTAAAGCAAAAGCTTACAAAATTGATAATTGAATAAAAACATAAACTATGGATGCAATTTTTAATAAATCAAATTATGAAAATGAAAAGTATACAAGATACTAGCAATAAATTAATAAAAAAAAAACATTCAAAACATGACTCATACTCTGCAGGTGCACACACACCTTCTCCAAAAGGGTTCAGAAATATGTGGGGCGGCTTATCTTATCATTTAAAGTCGTTCCTGAATGGATTGCGCACCTGTGTCGGCATGACTAGTCCTAAATTTGTGACAACTCCCAATGATTCGTCAAGAAACTAGAGTGTAATAGGCTTAAGGTGGATTCAAAAGATATGATTCCTAGTTGGGGAAGCTTCATAATCGTATAATGAACTGGAATTGTTCTTTTTTGGCTGCATGCTGTCTCCTCTGTTCGCAGAATTAGTTATATATTTTATAATCCGCCATAATCTGATGTAATACTCATTTTATGAGGCAACTTTTCAACAGTAGTGCAAAGGAATTCAGATTAAAATGAGTTTGGATTTGGTTTTTATTTGTGAATTCCGGTTTCGTAAGCGTAAATACATAGAAAGAACAAAAATGCGTACTTGCTTTGCTATGCAAATGTTAAGTATACTTTTGATAAATAGTTCGAAATAGAGTCTTAGAAGCTGTCCTCGTTGGCGATGAATTCGTCGCGAATCTTTTGCAGCTTTGTGATGAGTTCCGCCACGGACACCTCGCCGTGCACCTTGTTGTCCCGGGTACGCACATTAACGGTGTTTGAGGAGCGCTCCTTGTCGCCCACCACCAGGATGAAGTTGAACTGAGCCAATTGAGCATTGCGTATCTTCTTGTTCATCGTGTCGCCGGCATCGCAATCCGCCTCGCTCATGAATCCAGCATCATGTAGCTGGTCCCGCACGGACTGGGCGTACTGATCGTAGGCAGGACCCACTGGAACCACCATAACCTGGCGCGGTGACAGCCAGAAGGGCCACTTTCCAGCAAAGTTCTCCGTAAGAATGGCAATCATCCGCTCCACTGAGCCAAGAATAGCGCGATGTATAATCACCGGCCTCTTCTTCTCGCCATCGTCGGCAATGTAGCTGAGATTAAAGCGAATAGGCAGCTGGAAGTCCAGCTGAATGGTGGCGCACTGATGGGCACGCTTCAGTGCATCCATAATGGTAATATCAATCTTGGGTCCGTAGAAAGCACCATCGCCAGGGTTCTCCTTCCATGGCATTCCGAACTCGTTGAGCGATTCAGCTAGCGCCTTTTCCGCATCGTTCCACTGTTCCAGCTCGCCTAGATAATTATCCGGGCGTGTGGACAAAACTAGTTGGAAGGAGAATCCGAAAATGGTATAAACGTACTTCAGGAACTCAAGGCAGCCCTTCATCTCGCTTTTAATCTGTTCGGGGGCACAGAAGATGTGCGCATCGTCCTGCTGGAAGCGACGCACTCGAGTAAGTCCGGTTAAAGCACCGGAGAGCTCGTTGCGATGGAGCACACCGAAGTCGGCCATTCGCAGTGGCAGCTCCCGCCAAGATCGATTGCGGTTATCGAAGATAAGACAATGTCCTGGACAATTCATGGGCTTGAGGGCGAAGGTCTCCTTCTCAGCTTCGAAGGAGAACATGTTCTCGGCATAGTGCTGCCAGTGGCCGGAAGTCATCCACAACTTGGCATTGTAGATGTTGGGCGAAATAACTTCTTGGAAACCACGCTTTCTATATTCTGACTTGATGAAGCCCATCAGGGTGTTGTAGATGTGCGCTCCTCGCGGCTGGAAAAAGCACGAACCAGGCGAAAGCTCATGGAAGAAGAACAGCTCCTGCTCGCGACCGATTTTGCGGTGATCGCGCTTCGCTGCTTCCTCCTGAAGTTTCTCCCACTCCTTCAGTTGCTTGGGATCGGGAAACGAAATGCCGTAGACGCGCTGCAGTGTCTCAGCATCGGCCTTGCCCTCCCAGTAGGTAGAGGAGTTCTTGGTGATCTTCAGAGCCTTCACCTTACCGGTGTGACGAACATGGGGTCCGCGGCAGAGATCGATCAAAGAACCGCACTTGTAGACAGTGGTGCGATCGGTGGTCACCTTCTCGTTGAGAATGCGCACCTTGAACTCGTTGTACTTGAACATCTCCAGCAGGTCAGACTTCTTCATCTCCAGACGTTCGAAGTTTTGCTTCTCCTTGACAATTTGCTTCACCAGGCCCTCCATGGCGCCGTAGTCGTTGGTGGAGATCTATTTGGGCAATCCATTTAATTTCATTCCTTCTTAAAATCACCATTACTTACGCCCTCGCCCTCCAGATGCATGTCGTAGTAGAAGCCATTTTCAATGGGCGGTCCGTAGCACAGGTGTCCACCATAGATGCGCTCCATGGCCTCACCCATGATGTGGGCTGAGCTGTGCCAGAAGACGGCCTGCGCCTCCGGGTCGTCGAACTTGAGAAGCTGCAGTGTGCAGTTGCCCTCGAGCACGCGGTCCAAATCCCACACCTCGCCGTTCACCTTGGAGATGACAGTGTTGTCTGCAAGACCCTGGCTAATGCCGCGGGCCACCTCGTACGGGGTGGTCTCCCAGGAGGTGGCGTCCACCTGCTTGCCATCGGGCAGTGTCACCTTGATGGCCTCACGCGGCTTGGCCGCAAGTTCGGCCTCGTACTCCGCTTTGCACTTCTCCCAGAAGACATTGCGCTCCTCGATGTACTTGGGCAACGGACTGAGTTCTGTAATCAATATAGAAGGGATCAATGGTTTTTCAGGGATTTGGTTACTTTGAGAATGGGCAATAAATGCTGCACATCAATGTAAGGGTATTAGAGAGAAGGAATCTTTTTAAAGCGTATTTGTAGACAATACATTGACAAATCCGCAAAACATGGTATCTTTGCAAATATATATTTACATACATGATTCAACTCATCTAAATTGGTTTTGGAATAGGAAAACTTGTAACAGCTAATCTTAAATATATGCTACATGTTTTCGAACAGGACAGCACGTAGGGTATCTGACAGTCGGAACGTTATGTTCTATTAATTTAATCCTAAGTTAGGATTCCTTACCCTTGCGAGTATCTCCGCCGCCGGATGGCTTCTCCTTTTTCTCCTTCTTCATCTTGGCAGCCTGCAAATCCATTGGAAAAAGGTTAAAAATCAATAAATAAAACGAAAATATTCAATTGGCCAAATTGTGCTACGTATGCAATTAGGCAAACGCTCTTCTTAGGTTTCAACTTTCGACTGATGTTTTCTTATTGTTTAAACAATTGGGGACACGGCAATGAGAATAACAAGACGTTTTCGACTCTTTTTTAACAGTACTCCTATCTCTGTTTTATCACACTGTTTTGAGCGTATCTTCATTTTATGGCTGATGCAATAGAGTAGCAAAAAAAAACACTTTGAAGTTGGTTGGTTGTTAGTGACGTCACAGCCGGCGGCACTGATTCATTGGAGAATCGCACACACTCACACAGACAAACATTACATTTACACGTGCCAGCAGAAACAGGCGTTTGACTTGAAGTTTAGTTCAATTCTTTTTAGCTTAAAACACCAACCAAAGTTGCGTAGCTGTGTTGTTGTTGTTCTTTCAATAGTTGTTGCTGTTGTTGTTGTTGTTTTGGTGATTTCGAGTGCGTCTGAACTTTCGGCAAAAAACGCTGGCAAATGCGGCTAATTTGGCTATAATATCTGCCGCCCTGCGGTGCCAACTTCAACATAATTCGGCTAAATAGCACTTCTCATACACTCGAATGCAGTTCGAAAAGAGTTTAACATGCCTTTTGCTTGTTCAAATCCAAGTTATTTAGTTCCGTCACCACGTTGTCGCCCATTTTTTACGAAACAAATTTACCAAAAACAGGCACAGTGTTACCAGGTGACAAAATAACAGTGATACGGAAAGCTAAAACTAAGCAATACAAGCATTTGTTAGAAATACAACATTCTCACCAAGCAAAGAACAAGTTACCTTTAATTGGTTAAACTATTCTTTGAAGATTTAGTTCCAAGAGATTTCAAATATATTTAGATCCATCCAAATAATAGACGTTTTCTTACCCATGCTTAACAGTCGATCTATCCAACTAATATTATAAAATATATAGTTTAGCAATATTAAGACTTCTTTTAGAATTCTTAGACCACACCTCGCATGTAAAAACTCTTGATTTTCAGTGTGTGTTGGCCACACCACGCGCACAACAGCGAAAATAACGGTCAGCTGTTGATTGTTTGGCGCCAAGTCGAGTTCGAAAGTGCCCCCAATTCGAGTCCTGCGATTCGGGCTAACTATTGATTTTTTCACAGTGCTGACATAATTTCCTCGCCATCGAGTGCAGACGTGTTTACCTAGCGTGCTACGCTTAAAATTGGTCAAACGGAGTACTAATTTCGGTCGGAGGGTAACGGAAAAAGGCGACAAGATTGCACACCTACTGGAAAACCCCCTGCATCAAGGCAACGGTGGAACGGCGGACCGTCTGGGCGTGGACTTCGAGTTCTACATGGCCTCGAAGGTGCATCCAAGTCCGGGGGCGGCGCGCAGTGTGTGGGCGTTGCCCCTAACCGCCTCCTCCTCCTGCAACATGGTCGTCGCTGAGGAGGATGGCCATGCCCACGCCGACGACATCCATTTGGATCACCGACCACACTCGCCACCATTGACGGGTCGCGGCACAGACGGTGGTCACGGCAGTGGAGGCGTCGAGGACCACGAAAATGTTCTCCTCTTCGAGGGGTTGGATGGGGCCACCACCGTGAGTCTGGACGACATCTTCGATATTATTAAGAACGGAGAGGTCAGCGAGGTGGAGAACCTAGTGGACAAGTTCGGCATGGAGTGTCTGTCGGCCAGGGATCGTCATGGCTACACGCCAGCCCACTGGATAGCTCTCAACGGCAATGTCCAGCTGATGCGGTACCTCATCGAACGCACGGCTCCGATCGATCTGCCCTGCTTGGGTACGCAGGGTCCACGGCCCATCCACTGGGCGTGCAGGAAGGGCCATGCCTCCGTGGTGCAGGTTCTCCTCCAGGCGGGAGTTGCCGTCAATGCGGCGGACTTCAAGGGGCTGACGCCGCTTCATCTGGCCTGCATGTACGGCCGTACTGCCACGGCGGCCTATCTTCTGGGAATGGGAGCGCTGAACAACCTAACTGACATTAACGGTGATACGGCACTCCACTGGGCGGCCTACAAGGGACATGCGGATCTTATGCGACTGCTCATGTACTCTGGCGTGGAGCTTCAAAAGACGGACAACTTTGGATCCACACCGCTGCATCTGGCTTGTCTCTCTGGTAACATGACGTGCGTTCGTCTGCTGTGCGAGAAGTCCCAGCTGGATCTGGAACCTAGGGACAAGAATGGAAAGACGCCGATCATGTTGGCACAGGCTCATCAGCACCAGGATGTGGTGCGTCTGCTGTACGGCGAGGTGAAGAAGAAGTCCCGATGGATTCCCTCGGTCTCGGAAAGTTGGGGCTGGCTGTTTGGCGGAGCTGGAGACTCCAAGGGCCCGCTCTTTCTGTTTCTTTTCTCGGTGCTGCTTTGGGGCTATCCAATGTACATGATTCGTGCGATTCCCATCACGTGGAACATATTGAGGCGCTCGCACTATTGCTTCATATATTGGAACGCAGTGATGTGGATAAGCTGGGCAATTGCCAATCGCCGGGATCCGGGGTACATACCACTCAGTTCGGATGCCTACTACCGGGCCATCAAGCAGATTCCGTACTTCGACAAGCTGAAGAAGCGGAATGTGATGTTAACCAGGCTGTGTCACAGCTGCAGATGCCTACGTCCGCTGCGAGCCAAACACTGTCGCGTGTGCAACCGATGTGTCTCGTACTTTGACCACCACTGTCCCTTTATCTACAACTGCGTAGGACTGCGGAACAGGATGTGGTTCTTCCTTTTCGTCCTCTCGGTGGCCGTCAACTGCTCCTTCACCATCTACTTTGCCTGCTACTGCGTGATGATCGAGGGCTTCACGATGCTCTATGTGCTTGGACTCATCGAGGCGGTTGTGTTCTGCGGCTTGGGTTGGATACTCACTTGTACTTCGGTAAGAGCTTCTATCCCGAAGATATTATTTGTTGTGACAGCATTTACTCCGGCAGATACTGCACGCATGCATGAACCTCACAACAAACGAGATGTTTAACTACAAGCGATATCCTTACTTGCGGGACAAACGCGGACGCTACCAGAATCCCTTCTCGCGTGGTCCCATCCTTAATTTGCTCGAATTCTTCGTCTGCCTGCCGGATCGGGGCGATGACAACGATCTCCTGCTGGAGGATAACATTTGATTAAGGATCTAGGATCGAGCCCCTGCTCGCCGGCGAAAGCTGCCCGTGCGTGGATAATGTTGCGAGGAGGCAGCCAGAGACCCACTCGGGTAGGCTGCCAGTTTGGTTTTGCTCCGCAGGCTTTCTGCTTACTCGAATGCTTTAAAGTTCGAACCTAAGGCCATCAAGTGCGTGTTTTATCATTTACAATTGAAATCTACATAGAATTGCGGAAGGATAAATCGAGAGACTTCAATGAACAGCAAATTTAAACTGCAATTAAGAGCATTAATAAGTTACATTGCTGAAATTCCATTATTGCTTACGCCTCCGAATGAATTCCTTCCGCAATGGTGTCCAAGCATCGGCCCGCCGTGCTTTTTGCTTTTTTAACTAATTACCTTATAGGCTTGGATAAGAATACGCTTCTCTCGTTAGTTTTTGTACAAAATTGTTATGTATAAAATGTGTTATTTAATGATCTCTATATATTATATACCTATTATAATCATAAATGGTGTAAAGTTCACTAAATGGCTAGGCAGCGGTAAGTCACTTGGAAGTGCCCGCACCAGTTTGTTCATTTTGTGTTTGGGAATTGCACAAGTAATACTAGTAGAAGATCAGATCGGAGAATACGATTATGTTGAGGGTACACTTTGGCATGTATCTTGGGTGATGGGAGTCTAGAATGAATCGATATTTCGTGAAGTATGCAAATGTGCGCGTTATGCTTAGCTCTCAAAGCAGAAGTCATAGTTCTCGGGATCCTCAGGTATTGGCGGTGGGTCCTTGCTGATGTCCACGCCTTCAGTGTCCAGCAGGCGCAATTTAATCTCCATGGACAGCAGAGTGTCGAAGTCCTCGTTCTTTTGCTTGCTGACCATCGGTTGACCCAGCAGAGCGTTTATTCCGTCAGTCCAGTAGTTGAATATGCTTTCGTCGGGTGCTACAAAGTCCAACGTAGAGTGCTCCATGTTCTCGAACGTTATGGAAAAGGCCAGGTTTACCGCGGATTTCCTAATGCGAGTTTCTTTCATATGCGGGCATTCTTTGCCCTCTAGCAACTGCTTAATCTCGCTGATAGGCAGTTTCTTGGGCAGCTCCTCCATGGTGGGAATTGTTTTCTCATCGCAGTCCCCGTAATGAATCACCTTGTGATTCGGCGAAAGGCGGGCGTACCAGAATTTGTCCTTAGTTCGAGTGCCTCGCAAGTATTTTGCAAAATGGGTACCTATAATTACAAGATTTAAAAATGGTTAGATTGCCCCAAAGAGTTATTTATCAGTCGATTTTTACCTTCCACCAGAAAAGAGAGCCGCTGCTGCTTGATTAGCTCAAGAATGTGCGGCGATATCTTCTCTTTAAGCTTTACAATCGCCGAAGCTGTGGAGTCACACTCCTCCTTCGAAGTGCGTTCCTGCTGACGCAGTGTTGTGATCTGCTGATAGGTCAGCAAAGCGATCTTGTTTCGGAAATCTTCCAGGTTCTCGGGTCTGCACTTGAGAGTGCGTTGGATCTGCTCCCGCACCACGCTGAAGGTTGTGCTGAAGTCCTCGGCAGTAGCACGCATGTCCTTCCAGGTGCGATTCAGTGTAATGACGCAGATGCAAAAGAATTCCTCGAACGGCGAATCGTGAGTAAAGAACATGGGCTGGAAGTCGCCGGATTGCTCGGCAGGCGGCTCACCAATGCGCAGGATGTCGCATAGTACCTTCACCAGTTCGATGGAGGTGCGTCCAAAGGGACACTCGTGCTCATCCGCACGGCAGGAGTTCTCCCTAACAATCTTCGCATACTGTTGGGTGTAGTTGCGAGCAAAATACACCATACAATCCAACGCTAATATACCTAAGAGATATGTATTTGATTGGCATATACAAACACTTCAATACTTCAATTAACAACTTTTTACCTGGCGGCGTCTCAATAAAATCCTGGGCAGGATTAATATCGCACTTAAAGCCCAGCTTTTTGTAGTACTGCGAGAAGTTGGCGTTGCCAGCTCCGGAGCCACCGCCACGTCGGGTGTGATCGTCATTTTGATTCAAAGCGTTCGTATGATCGTCGAACGCTATGCGCCGCAGCTCCTTGATCTTTTCGTGTGCATCCTGGTCCTGGGCATTCATCTTCATTCGCATTCGCTTCTCCAAAAGGCCGAGAGTCAACGTTTGCAGCACGTACAGCTGGTGGGTCATTTCCGTGCCCAGTGCACTGCCGATGAGGGCCAGGCGGAACTGCTTGGCACTGATAGTTTGGGCGATGATGCGACGGCGGCCCTCGTCTGCTTTGACGAACAGAGCGTTAAGCAGGGCTATGGCATTTTGCCGCACCACCGGCGAATTTATGTCCTGAAGCAATCGAAGAATATCCTGCAGTTTGATGTCCTCGGCAACCAGGACATGTTTATTGCTGGACATAACAATGTTCTCCAAGTTGGAAAGGGCGCTCTCCCCACAATTCGTCGGATAATTCTGGAAGTTTCGCACGATCTCGATGTTCCGTGCCACGAAGGAATTCTCCGGCACTTCCCAGGACACCGTACCGTGCTCCATCAGCTCCACAAAGCTGGCCAGGCTGTATTGGAGAATTTCTACGTTGGTCTGGCCGCCATCTTCGACCATCTTAATGAGTGTGTCGAGACCCTTTTCATTGATGAACTCCATGGCAAAGGTATTATCGGTGCTTAGGGAAGTGAGCTCCTTCAGACGCAGCGCCTTCTCCTGGGGACTGCCATTGAGCAGGACCTGCATGGCATCGCAGGCTGTCTTGGAGGGCGAGTACTGCAGTCGCAGTACGGAGCCATTCTTGATCTCATTGCGATTCTTTTCGGTCACGTACTTCTGGTTATTGGACTCGCAGAACTGGAGGGCGTAGTTCTGGTGATCGCTGATGGACCAACCATTGCAAATGTCCTGGATTTTACCTGAAACCGAAGACGAGATTAATACGCTGTTAAACTAACTTCCTGGCTAATTGTATGATTTGCATACAAATGAAGAAGGGGAAATGAGTGCGCTGACATCACGATAACACTTAAACATAAAGCAAAGGGCGTTGGTTAGAAATTCCTGTTTATGATGGGTTCTTTTGCCACTTTCAACATAATTTATGTGTAAAAACTCTTTGGAACTTTGTTGTACATTATAAAAGCAGATTTTATTTAAAATTGTTGACCAGTGGTCATCAAATCTTCGTTTTTATCCGCTATTTACTCACTTGCCAGTGGATGCCTCTGATCCAGATTTATCAGCTGCGCCATATGGTTCTCCCGCTCCACGGCTATCTTCACAATGTGTGAATCCTTAACCGTCGTCTTTTTTGGTATCATTTTGGCCCGTATTTAATTAGCGATAATGGCAATTATTATTGTTTTCCTGCGTAAACGTATCTTCTTTTTTATAAATGAATGCAGTGGGACCAGTTGCCAAGTAAAATAAAATGTCTAAAAACTTAGGCACAGTACTGTCGCGTTTTCGGGCATAGGCAACACTTGGCGGGAAAACCTTTCGGTTTTGAAATTAATATATTCATTATAACGTAGAGTCATTTTCTAGCTATTATAATATATTAAAAGAAAAGTAACTAAATTACATTTCATTATTGTGCTTTTTATTTTATCGTCAACAATTTAATAAGTTCGCCTACAACCTTAACATTAATACTATTGCCCAGCAGTCGATATTTTTGTCGATTTGTCGTTTCTGGGGGAAATTCAAAATCCTCCGGGAAACTCATAAGCCGAGCAACTTCCCGGGGCGTAAAATAGCGCAGTTTCACCTGGTGCAACAGGTCCAAGCGTTGCTGCAGAATCTTCTCTGGCTTCACGGCATCCTGATAATTTGTGTCGATTTCCTTGACCAACTCGAAGATGCGATGGGATTCCTCCTCCGCAAGAGGTGTATATGCAGAGCCAGTCCCCTCGGTGTAATGGGTATAGCCCTTTGTGAAGCACATGGATCTACTTTGTGCATGATGGATTATGTCCATGACCAGCACTCTTTTGGTTAAGACATCATCGGGCACCAGGAAATCGGAAGATACATTTTCCTCCACAATCTCGGAGATTTGCGATAGCGTGGGATTCTGGGCTATACCTCCCGGCATTGCTTCCCAGATCTTGCCACCAGCGAATGGAAAGTCTGCACCCTTGCGGGCAATACAATAGTAGCGATATCGCGTGTTTGGCACATTGAATTGCGTGGGCGTAAGTATAAACTCACGCCAATGGAATCCCGACCGCTCCAAAGCCTCAATGAACTGATTTCGCGCCTGTGAGCTCTCGAATCCCTTGACGTTCTCCATAAGAATGTACTGCAGGTTCTGGCACTCTGGGATCAGACCGCAAAGATGAGTAAGTGCGTCTGATCGCTTGTCCTCCGTGTCCCTTTGCAATCCTTGGCGAGTATGGGGCTGACATGGCGGGGACATCAGCAGCATGTTAGCCTGAAGCTTATTCACCTCCTTTACACTCAGGCTTTGAATATTCCTTGTTTTCACCAAATTATTGCCGTAATTGTGCGCATAAACCGCATTGGCCACGGTGTTGACATCCAATGCGGCAACTATTTCTCCATCCAATTGGGCATCTTCAAAAACAAATGTTAGTTCTGCATTTATCATGATCGAAGAACTCACATTTAAAGGCATAATGCATGCCGCCAATGCCACTGAATAGTTCTAACACCCGAAATCCCATTTTAATTAAATATTTTTGTTTACAAACTACACGTTGTGAGTGGCACGTTTTCCAGCACTACCCCATACAGCAGGTTGTCTACGTTTCCATGTGATTGGTATCGCCCGACAGGAGAAGAAGAATATCAACACGTGCCGCTTTAATTTTTGTGAACTCTTCTTGATTCTCCGGGAAAAATGATAAAAATTAAGCGAAAAACAGCCCCTCCGCCCGTGGAACAAGACTCGGACAGCGACTCCAGCTTTGACGAAGAGGAGCCACAGGATTTGGATATCCAGGAGGGGCCAGTCACTGATAGCAGTGATGATGAAGCCGCCGCCAGTAGCAAAAAACCTCCCAAAAAAGGGGAAGCTGGTAAAGATTTGAAGGGCGAGGACGAGGAAGATGACGACGTTGAGGAGGATGACGACGACGAAGAGGAGGACGATGATGACGACGACGACGACAAGAAGACACGCATTCCTGTCTTGAATCCCCTTAGCTTGATGCGCAACAAGGAGCAGCGTTTGGCGTTGTACAAAAAGATGAAGAAGGAGAAGCACAAGAAAAAGATGCAGGAGCGCCGTGCCCGACGCAAAGCTGGTGTACCCGCCAATCCTGGTCACACCATAGAGAGCCTGCGAGAGAAGGACCAGACAGAGGTGGCCAATCTAAACGATTCTGATAACGAGGAGCTGCAAAAGGAACTGGAGCTGGACGATTTCAGCTCGTACTTCGAACGTTCCTACGAGCCCAAGGTGTTGATCACCTTTGCCGACAATCCGGTGACCAAGACCCGTAAGTTCGGACTGGAACTTTCGCGCATATTCCCCAACGCCCTGGTTAAGATCCGCAACAAGTCGTCGGTGAAGAAGATTTGCAAGAGCGCCGAGCGCGAGGAGTTTACAGACGTCGTGATTGTTAACGAAGATCGCAGGAAACCCAATGGGTTGCTGGTCATTCATCTGCCCAACGGCCCCACTGCCCACTTTAAGCTGTCCAACGTGAAGCTCACATCAGACATAAAGCGCGATCACAAGGAGATAACCAAGCACAGGCCGGAAGTGATCCTGACCAATTTTACCACCCGCTTGGGTCTGACTGTTGGCCGCATGCTCGGTGCCCTCTTTCACCATGATCCCGAGTTCCGTGGCCGCAGGGCGGTGACGTTCCACAACCAGCGAGATTACATCTTCTTCCGTCACCATCGCTACGAGTTCACCAAAGAGGGAAAACGCGTAAAGCTCCGCGAACTGGGGCCGCGGTTTACCCTGAAGCTACGATCCCTGCAGGAGGGAACATTCGACAGCAAGACGGGCGACTATGCCTGGATTATCAGCAACAAACGGCACGCCATGGAGTCCCGACGCCGCTTCTTTCTCTAGGTGTATTTCGAGGCATTATATTTAGGTATAGACAACTTAATAAACCAACAGGTTATACGAAAATAATTGCTTGATTGAAAAGAGGGGATAACCATTAGCGACCGCCGCATTGGTTTGTCGGGGATAAAATAAAATACAAATTTGACTTAGCAATTGGCACACCACGAGACTACCGTGCTCCGTCACCCTTTACATGGTGGGGCATTGGGGACCGGGTCCGCCAGCAGCTACGCCGCCCACGGGATCTCCGAAAGGCAGGTCGCCGCCCGTCTCGGCCAGAATCTCTGGTGGCGGCTGGCCGTAGTCTTGCAGTTTGCGCATGTCATCCAGCACGACGTGAAACTTCTCTCGCTTCACGGCGGCCGAATCGTCAGCCTTATGGCTTTGTAAATGCTCCTCAATCACCTTGTACAGCTCCATTTGCTTCTGGTACCTTTAAATATTGTATATTGTAATGTATTTCTTTGGGTGTTGGTTTAGAGCATACCTATCCTTGTCCTCTGCAGAGAGCTTGTCGTCGTTGTCCTCGAGGTACTTGGGGTACTTCTCCAGCAGCTCCCGGATGCTGGGCAGCAGAATCTCCGCTGAAAGCAAGCTCTGCATCATACCTTCCATGAAGGGTAGGAACATGTTTCCATCGCCCTCGCCCGCCTGTCAAATGCGGATTGCATTAGGATTGAGCAAGGAGGAATATTTAATTTAAAACTACAAGCATACCCCATCAAGGTTTAGTGAGCCAAACATGCTGGATATGTTCTCCGAGGCGGGAGCAACCAGGTTCTCGGAGCCCTCTTGCAGGCCCTTCAGAGCCTGTGAAATGCTGTCAGAATACTTGGAGACATCTTCGTCGGTGGCCGAATTCTCGCCGCTCAGGGTGAGCGCGGCTGCCTCGGCCATCTTCTTGAAATCGGCCATGAGCTGGTCGGGATTCTGGGGCATCGGCGGCATATCGCCACTGGGCGTGTTCGGACCTCCGAAGAGCGTGTTCATGCGATCGGCCAGCACCTTGGCCTGCTCACTACAAGCGGATTACAGGTCAGAATACAAAGTTCAAGTGCCGCGTTGCAATGACGCAGTGACTCACATGAAAAACGCATCTGGATCCTCGGAGCTCTCAGCTCCTTCGGTGGCCGCCACATCCACAGACGAGGACTGCTCTTTTTGGTCTCCTGCACCACTTTTATCGAAATCCTGGAGAGCACCTGTGCGGAAAGCGGAGGACGCAGTGTGCATTATGTAAGGGATCGAAAATAGATCGCCAAACGCATTTCCGGGTTGTACTCACTGTCCAGCAGGTCGTTTAATTCATCGCCATTCTTCTTTTCTTCGGACATTCTGTAATTTCGGGCTGAATTTCCTTGATTTCGATGTGGGTGGGAAATGAAAGAAAATAAAGACCGACTAACCAATCAGTGGGACCGTTCATCTGCTGCTGGTGAATACCGAAGTCCGCTGAACAGGTGTGACAACACTGGCTAGCATCTAAGTGCGACCGTATTCGTAACGGCTTTGACACAAAAATGTTTAAATTAACTTTTTAAATAAATATACATTTTACTTGGATTCTATATCATGTTTAACTTTTAGATTTTTATACCCGTTATTCGTAGAGTAAAAGGGTATACTTGATTCGTTCAAAAGTATGTACCAGGCAGAAGGAAAAGTTTCCGAAATAAAAAGTATATATATTATTGATCAGGATCAATAGCCGAGTCGATCTTGCCATGTCCGTCTGTCCGTGTGAAACCCTCCATCTATGGAACTACAAAAGCTAGAATGTTGAGATTAAGCATGCAGCTTGCACGCCCACAAACCGCCCAAAACTGTCACGCCCACATATTTGAAAATTGTTGTATTTTTTCACTTTTTTATATATCTTGTATATTTCTATAGATTTCCAAAAAACTTTTTGCAACGCCCACACTTTTAAAAAATACTTAAATTTTTTTTATTTCATCATTTTTTCCCCAATTTCTACCCACATTCCAGAAAATGTTAAAATTTCTCGTTTGCACTTCCACTAGCTGATTAACGGGTATCTGATAGTCGAGGAACTCGACTACACCATTTTATCTTGTTTTGACTTTGGTTCGGTCTGAAATAAAGTTCATTCAAAGCATGCAATCTTTTTACTTATTGTAAAATAGTACATTTGTATGGAGGTTTATTTTTTAGACACCATACCTTAAACTAAGAATTCGAATTTTTTATGGTTATAAACAAGTTTAAAAAAATTCTGCAAAAGTATTTCGAAATAATCTGAAATGCATTATTGCTGTGGGCTATACAGACGAGTATGCATGAATATATCAAGTTACTTAATATATATAGAATATATCTTATATAGAATATATAGAATAGAATATAGAATATGTGACATTTTAATTTGGAAAAATATATGTTTTACCATGTGCGCACAAATCTAGATCGAAATACAGCTAATAAACTGCCGAAGCACTTCGCGAAGCACCTAAATAACCCTCCTGTCTCGCAAATTGAGACAAACCAAGGACATTAGGCGAAGATTATCTAAAATAATCACCCAAAATATTTACGCATCTTCTGCGAAACTCTCAGCCGATCTCCCCGGGAATGGCACCTTGCTGTGCGCGGACGGAGATCGGCGACCAAACTGCGACCAGAGCCCAAACCGCACATACTGAGTGGTGAGGGGTCGCAAATCCATCAAGGTCACGGCGCGACGCTGATGCGCGACCAATTCCGAAACCAGAACGTCACACCCACGGACGGGACACATGGATTTTGCAGTAGGGCGTCCCGGTGTAGGTCCACTCCCGGCTGAAGGTCACCGCGCCGGAGGAACCCCGCTTGGTTTCCTCGATTCCTCTCATATGCTCAAATGGCTGGGCCGGGCTCGGCTCCTTGCGACTTTAACCGCACGGTTTGCCAGAAGAGCAAGACGAATCTTCGATTCGGTACGCCCACGCAGCGAAGTATTGTGGTAGATTTGTGTTTTTTCCTCACTATTGGGGCGGAGTTTTCCTCGGGTACTCGGTTCTCTGAAAATGTCAGCATGGGCGGAGCTTCGCCTGAAATAATGCATAATTTGGTGTTTTATTTGCGGCTTAGGGTGGAACAAACCGCCTGAAACTCTTGCATTCCCTATACAAATAAGGTAGTTTGACTTTTTATGGGGTGTAATCCGTTGTACTCTACAAATTATACACACATATTTTAATATGCCTATTACCATAACCATAACCATAACCCTCTTTTTAGGGAAAAATTAGTTATTCATAAAACAACACACATTTTCATTCTATATTCGCTGCGAACCAGCGAATACTCGTATATAGTTCAGCTTCTATAATTCTAGGAATCCAAGCAGTTCAAAAAGTCAAGACAACCGTCAAGAAGTCAAAACAAAAGTCGAATACGTAAAAACCCCTTCGCTGGCCAAAACAATGGATTTGGGCCATACTCACACCCGATCCCAATAAACCCAGTAACTCGCTCTTTTTTGACATCATTTTTAAGGCACCAAATGGCTCGTCATAAACTTGTTTATTCGGATATAATCGGCTTGCTAGACTTTTTCATTTACCTGCAACTCCAGCTCTACTTCCCCAGAAGAGAGCTGGATCGGAACCCAGGATCCTAACCGTCATAAAATCAGCCCATCAGCATCTTCACTTCCTTTCCGCACGCACACATTTTTTCGGGAACTTTGCCAGGACCGTCTGTATATCCTTTTCATATGCTGGCTGCGATTTCACGCTCGCTGATCGCAGCGCTTTTTTCCCGACATTTCCGTATCCTTCCAGCGAAAGATGCCCGACTTTACGATCCACTGATCCACTGATCAGGAGATAATGGATTTCGCGATTGTTCGGTAATGGCGATGATTGCGGTTTTATATGCACATTATTTATATTGTGGCTGGTGTCGTGTGGCTGCATCAAATATGCATGGTAATAAAATGGAAATAAAGTGAATAAATATAATGGTTTAAATAGAGCAAGGTACTAAATAAGCAGCACATATGGAAAGCAAATCTAAATGGAGTAGTTATATTGCATTACATTACAAACTAGTTATAGTTTTAATACATTTAATATTACATTGAATTGATTGGGGATCTCAAAAACCAAATATAAGATGTGTATATACATATGTTTCGACATGTTTTTTGTCTGGCCAGGATTGCGTTATCTTTTGATATTTTGGCCATGATAATTGCGATTACAAGGCTGGCAGACGTTCCTGGAAACTCTCACTTTTCCTTTGAAATCCTGCCCCACAAAAAACTGGAGAAGACAACTGCCAGCAGCTTCCCGAAAGACAAGATACCCACTTCCACCATCCACCATCCACCATTGCGCAATGGGGCGATTTCTTCATGCACCGACACCCATCGCTCTCCATCAAAGTGGCCATGCAAATGAGCCCTTGCGTCTGCCATACGTTTTGCTCTAGAGGATTGGGTCGGAGGGTCGCCTGCTCCAGATGACGTGGACCGGGGTGGCTGCCCCCAGTCTGTTCTGTTCTGTTTGATTAAGCGGAAATTAAGTGTGCGTTTCGGTTGCAGCCTCCCAATTCGCCATGCCCTGCCTTTTTATCGTGAACTGCAGTACATATTTTTTGTGTTTCCCAATCGATTTGGAGTCTCACAATTTTTGGGCAACTTTCTTGGTTGCTTTATCTTCTTCAATAGTTCTCATTAAAGTGGTTAGGTACTACGCCCAATTAAGTCCAATGGAAATTAAAGATACACAGCTAAAAGCTGAAACATCTTCTGTTTAGGACTTCTTAAGTTATCTAGTTTAGTTTTTCAAGTAATTGTATCAGCTCTTCGATTTCGATTCACATCCTCTATATTATGAAGCCGAAGATTCCTTCGTACTAATGTGTAAATAATCACGGGCTCTGGAGTCCATTTTCCATTGGCAATACATTTTTTAATAGAAAACGCAGCCCAGAGCCAGTGATTAATGAAACAATTGAATAATATTATTTAAATTCGCATACATCCGATGCAAACCGTGGCTAATGGACAAACGCCGCCGAAGAGAAGATCTCAGATCTCCAAATCGAGATTCCATAGAAAGACTCGAGATGTGAGAAAAACGCCACCTACTTTGTGGACTCTACGCCGAGGAAACTAATGATGTTCATCGCTGGATATACGAGTATATGTATGATCGATCCGCGATCGAAGCTGATCGACTACAAAGCAGGGCAATTACAAATCGGGGAACTGGACAACAGGTTGCTGGCTGCTGGAGATGGGAAATGTTCATGTGGATGTGGATGTGGCTATGGCAGTGACTGTGGATGGAGATGGAGATGGAGATGGAACCACTCGACGAACCTGGCCGGAAAACAAATTAATCTTGTTGACGTCGCGGCCTCGTCACTTTCTTCGCCAGGTCGTGGGTCCAGGTGTTTGATCTCGACCTGATGCTCCGATGCTCGGATGCTCGGGTGCCCCGATGCTGAGGCCGATCTTCTGTTGGACAAAGATGGGTTGCGCCTACCTTTGCGCCTTCTGTTTAATGATCAATTTGTTGGCCTCCGTCTCAGATGTGTGCCGACAGCGTTTAGCAGTCGATTGGCCCGGGATTGGTTTGTTTGTGCCCCGAGCTGCGTTTGTTGTGCCCCAGGCTAATGAGTTTCTCGAAAGTGGGTGTATGTGGCAGGGGCTCCCCTTTTTGCCCTGGGACACTTGCTGCATGATCGGCGAAAAATCAGCCAGACTTTGCGACGTCGAAATACACAGGAAGATAATCCCCTTGAAACTAAGGGTATATAAATATCAATAGATACAGAATGATAATCACTTTAACAAAGCCCATCATTCTTCATTCTGATTTTAATTTTTAAGACACTAAGATAGTTCTTAAGATATGTTTCTCAACAATCAAAAATTCCACATTTTGCTGAAGATGAACCTTTTCTGCCGAGTGTTTTCCCTGAGTGCATGACGAATGTCATGTGGTCGGAGTGCCAAAACCAAACGATTGTGGGCAGGGGCGCGAAGTTCCCTCAGATTGCGATCGATGGAAATATGCCATGAGAGATGCTAATTTGAGGACAAAGGAGTTCTGCGGAAGCCAGCTCGCGACCCACAAACAACTAATGCATTCAATTAGCCGGGCTAAACTGCTACCAAGAGCAAGGGTTAATCGCCCGGAGATCGGAGATCGGGAAAGGCCCTCAGCTTTCCGCCCACTTTTTTTTTTAGAGTGGGCGTGGGCTGCGTTAAGCCGCAGCATTTTTTCAATGACTACCTGGATGTGGACTCCTTGGCCCGGCTGGCCAGTCCCACCCCGAATGGCATGGCAAATCGTTTACAAATGTTGATCAATAAAACGTCGGCCTGTATAATGCGATTATCCGCTATAATCGGGCGATCAACACTCGAGAACTTTTCCAAAATATTTGAAAAAGTCAACTGGCGATCGGCGGGATCCAGGCCGCGGGCTGGCCAAGGATGGCCAGGATCCAGGGCCTAAGCTGGTGCGACTTTCCCTCTAATCTCGCACTTTGCCGCTATTTGTTTGCATGCTTTAGCGGGGATTGCGATTTACGATCGCTGCGGGCACAGGACTCCGGCGAAAACTCGCTCTGGGAGATTCAGAGGGATGGCCTCGGGATGGGATGGGCAC
This sequence comes from Drosophila orena, assembly GCA_005876975.1. NCBI lineage: Eukaryota > Metazoa > Arthropoda > Insecta > Diptera > Drosophilidae > Drosophila > Drosophila orena. The sequence goes on along the minus strand of VCKV01000031.1, from coordinate 17,524 downwards.
TCTTTTGCGACTCATATTTACTAAAACTTACTGCGGATTAGGAACAAGTCAATCGCCGCCTGTCAGTCTGTCGAGCGAGTGGAAATATTTGAGGATCAGCGCCGAAACGGAGGATCAACTGAGGACTTAGGATCTCAGCAAGAAACATAGATTAAATATGGAATTTAAAACAAATTAAAATAGAATATAATACTGCAAGTTTTTTAAACATTTCAAAAATATAGCCATAAGAATGGTTGGAAAAGCAGTAATGTTGTCTTTCCTCTAAAATGCCTTTAAAATACGCCATTTATTCTTGCATTGGGTTATGCATAATGCGATTTTCCTTGCAATCCGAATACTTAGACTTGCTAACTGAGGATAATATACGATGCCCTAAGATGTGGCATGCCACGGTGTGTTAAGATATTCCTGCCAGAATTCCCTAATTTCTGGAAATCATGGCTCTAAATAGTTCATTATCTAAGCATCCCGTAGTGCGTTCAACGGGAAGAGCCTTCCGTGGGCCGTGGACATGGAGATTCGATGCACACCACAGCCTCCGACGAAAAGGAAGGAACCACCATGCCAAAGGGCCTGATAAAGACATTAGGCCCAGGGAACGTGAAACAATCAAGGCCGTTCCAATGTGTGACAACAGACCACATTTCGTCCGGCCAAAGCGAATCGATTGCCAAACACAAACAGCAGCAGAAACTTCGAGAGGATAGGCTGGACGAGTACCCTGGGATTCTGCGGACTGTGTTATACCTATTACTACTGCATTTATATTCGACAGTGACTCGATGCTGCGCCATCAAATGTGCATTATGAATGGCATGGTAATATAAATTACATCTGATTCAAATATTCACTTTATGACGGGTTTCTATAACTTCACTTTATTGCACTACAATGGCATGGTATACTAAAGTTTATAGCCTGGCAATAAAAGAAATTGCATGCGAAGTGTTGCGCAACTTTCGTCTGGGGCTTCAATCTTATGGAAAGGTCAAATGAACACGGCAAAAGTTAAACACACATTTATAAAACGGTTTAAGCTGAAAAATATTTTACTTAAAGGAATGCTTAAAATGATTTAATTCAATATACTTAGATAGGATCTCATTTTCAGCACTATATAATCTTGCGGTATATACAAATTATTTCAAATTTGTTGCCTTAATCGGGACCATAAGTTGTCCAGGTCTGGAATAGTAAATCTTTTATTATCTTTAAGAATTTCGAGTTTGGGATTAAAGCAAGTACTATTACATATTTTACGTACTTTTTCTACAAGAGCAACTGCGATACCAAAATCTTTTATCATTCTAACGTGTATGATCGCATAACACGCATTGTTTTCATCGATTATATAGTTATTTGTCTGCATCGATTGAGCGCACGAGCCTCTCGAAGCAGGTCCTCCAAATCAGATGGGATTCAAGTCTTGTGTAGTTGTGGAGGAGATGTGTGGTAGTTTCGCAGGTACGAGGGATCCGCTGGCGAAAGTTGACGATCGCGAGGAGGATTTTCATTCATAGCACCCTGGGTGGCATCATAAAAAGTCTCTTAGCATCCTTATTCATTGCACGGATGTGTCTTCATTTTCCCGCTGGCTGATTCGTGGAAATGCGAGCGAAGCTGACTCGCTGCGTTTATGGCACCGATGCCACCTACTGCTTCCTGCACTTCGGCCAGGACCTTTCTCTGCCCAACGTAGATCGTCGTTTTCCAAGCGTTGATAGCGCGAAATTAGCGTTATATGAGTTGCCTATTCAGCGTTCATTGTCCTGCCAAATTGTGAAATCAACGAGGATCAGATCGGATAGATAGGGTATCGATCGCGGATGGAGGCGCCATTCCATTTGATTCGACTTGCATAGGCTTGCGATCACAGGATATTATCCTGTATCCTGTACTTGCTGGTCTGCCATCGTGGCCATGGGCTCAAGGTCATCGGGGATTTGTGCTATCCTGCCAGGCGAAGATGTAGGGACTCCAACCAAACGCCCAACGGGCAGCCGCACCGAGCAGTAGAAACCCAACCTTTGTTGCCTTGCGGCCTCCGTTGTCCTTGAGCAGCATCCTGCATCTGCATCTGCATTTGCATCTGGATCTGGCACTCGGCTTGGATAGGGATCCTGGCGAGGAGGATGAGCATTGGTCACGTCTCTGTGGGCCAATTTGCTCGCTGGCGTTTCAACCGGGGTGCACTGGGGTGGGGTCCATCATTAATTCTTGCAACACTTGGCGCTCTCTATTGTTCGCGGCTTTCAGGTTTTCCATTGTTATCCCGCTCGGCGCTTTCTTTTCTTTTCCAGCGGTTTTATTTAACTTATTTTCCAGGGCCTCTGTTGCGTGAAATTCCATAATTAATCAAACCCACGACGGCCCATAGAAAAGGGTCGAAACGATGTTATAAGTCTGAGCACCGGAGCCTAATGGTTGCCAATGCATGACAAGGATGTGGTCATGGCAGGGATGTCTGAAGCCACTTTGTTCAATGTTAAATTGGAAATGGAGTCGTTGTTAAAATAATAAAATATTTCCGAATTTTTATTCAACTGAGTATGAATCTTCAATTCATATAAAAATTCCGTTCCTTTTCGATTTTTATATATCATATCTCAATTATCATAGTTTGAAATGAAAATATTTTATTTGTGATCTCGATTTATCAAAAATAAACCGATCGTTGACATCTAACAGAAAACCAATTTTAAATAATAACATATAAAATATACTGATAGTCAAAAAAAAAACGCAATTTGAAATGAAAACCCTTGTTTACCGCTTCCGAAAACTATAAATAACTGAGAGAAAAGGGGCTACTCGCGTGCGAATATAAATGAAAGCCATAATTAGGTATCAATAAAGGATATATTACGCTTGTAAAGAGTGTTAAACGCGTACTCGATTGCATTACGGGTTCCAGTGAATATCTAATTTGATTTCCGGGGTCAAGTGGAACCCCAAAGAACACCGCAAGTGAGTGTAGCCCCAAGCCACAAACCTCCAGGCAGGGCGATCATTCAAGTCAGTACTCCCTTGTCCTTATAACGAGGTATCGCTAAAGGATATGCTACGCACAAAGTGTATGATGCTATTAGGTCCACCACTTGATGCGGTAATTAATTTCCGGAAATCAGTGGAACCCGCCACTATGTACAGGATTTGAATGGGAAGCCCAGGATCTTGAGCAGCATTGGGGTTCCCCTATGCCCGTACACCCCATCCAAAGTTCTCGGCCGACCATCCATTCCACGGTGCCCTCCGAGCTGAGACGCCCCCCGGGGGCGAGCGAGATGGGTGCTATGTGGCCATACGGGTCGACGGCGGGCCGAGTGAGCCAGAGCGAGAGGCAGCTGTGGAGAGCGCTGCGATTGGTCCGCGTGGTGGTTACCTGCCAAGTGGCAGTGGGATATGGCCGACGTCTGGGCCGGGGCTTCACAGAAAGGCAACGATCTTGGCCGGCGTTCGGATGGTGAAGTCAGTCAGGCACAGACTGCGCAACGAGCCACACCGCATCTCGTCCTCGTTCTCGCCTTTGCCTTCGCCTTCGCCCTCGCCTCCGTTTCGTCTTTCTTATCGAGATTGCGAACTAAGATACATAGATATTCGAGAACTGCAACTAATCGGTTAATCAACACCTCGCAACGCTTACTTATGACTTTGACAAAGTGTGCGGCCATTGTCCAGAACTAAAGTGATTATCAAGTGATATACGAACTTCAAGACTGAGTTAACGCCGGTTTTGTGCCGGGACAGCTTTACGCATCTTGGAGCTCCAGAAACTATGACCGTAACCGCCTTTGCTGCCGCAATGCACAGACCCTTCTTCAATGGATATTCTACCATGCAAGGTGAGTGTCTCTCCATTTGCGTATCAATATCTTCGTATCTTAGGGTGATCAAATTAACTTACCCACATCTTTGATTTTTTTAAAACTTCGCTACTTTTATGAAGAATATGTTCATTTTATCTTTCATTTAAATGTTACTAACTTACAAACTCCTTTTTTATCGATCTTATAGTAATCTAAGCCTTAAAGCTCACTTTCTTCTAAAGCTTCGTCTCATAAATCTGCAATATCTAGTTGATCACTTTCATATATCTCCCTTTCTAAAATGTCCCGCCCAAGTCCCGCTAAAGATCTCAGTTTGGGCCAAGGTCGTCGGCTGCTCTCTAATGGCCATTAGTTGCCCGGCGGGAGAGTCGCGCGCCTCTGACCTTCGACCTTAGCTCCGAGTTTCCCTCTTCCCGGGAAGTCAACTCCGGTCGAAGGTGTCGTAAATCAAGTGACACGCGCTCCGCGCTACCTAGCAAATTGGAAAAGCCTCTAAAATTTCCATTTCCCATCTTCCATTCCAGACATGAACAGCGGCCAGGGGCGCGTCAATCAACTAGGTGGAGTTTTCATCAACGGTCGTCCTTTGCCCAACAACATCCGTCTCAAAATCGTCGAGATGGCCGCCGATGGTATTCGGCCCTGTGTGATCTCCCGACAGCTGCGTGTGTCCCACGGATGCGTATCGAAGATCCTGAATCGCTATCAGGAGACTGGCTCCATCAGGCCAGGAGTGATCGGTGGCTCCAAGCCGAGGATTGCCACGCCCGAGATCGAAAACCGGATCGAGGAGTACAAGCGCAGTAGCCCGGGCATGTTCTCGTGGGAGATCAGGGAGAAGCTGATCCGCGAGGGAGTCTGCGACAGGAGCACAGCACCCTCTGTCTCCGCCATATCGCGCCTGGTGCGTGGCCGAGATGCCATACTGGACAACGATTTGTCATCTGCCTCTGGATCGCCGGCGGGTGATGGCACCAAGGCATCCAGTTCCTGCGGCTCGGATGTCTCCGGCGGCCATCACAACAACGGCAAGCCCTCCGATGAGGACATCTCCGACTGTGAAAGTGAGCCGGGAATCGCCTTGAAGCGCAAGCAACGCCGCTGCAGGACCACCTTTTCCGCTTCCCAGTTGGACGAACTGGAGCGCGCCTTCGAGCGCACCCAGTATCCTGATATCTACACCCGTGAGGAGCTGGCCCAGCGCACCAATCTCACGGAGGCACGCATCCAGGTGTGGTTCAGCAATCGGCGTGCTCGTCTCCGCAAGCAGCACACCTCGGTCTCGGGCGGAGCTCCTGGCGGAACAGCTGCCTCAGTGAGCCATGTGGCCACATCCAGCTCTCTGCCCAGTGTGGTATCAAGTGTGCCCAGCATGGCTCCGCTGGCCATGATGCCGGGATCCCTGGATCCAGCCACTGTTTACCAGCAGCAGTACGATTTCTACGGCAGCCATGCCAACATTTCCGTATCCGCCGCAGCTCCAATGGCCAGCAGCGATCTCTCGCCGGGAATCACCACCACTCCACCACACCACCATCAGTTCTACAATCCCAGCGCTAACACAGCCAGCTACATAATGCCGGGAGAGAATGGCAACACCACACCCACCGGAAACATCATCGTCTCCAGCTATGACACGCAGTTGGGTTCTGTTTACGGAACCGAAACGGAAGCCCATCACACGATGCCACGTAACGAGAGCCCCAACGAGTCCGTCTCCTCCGCCTTCGGACAACTGCCACCCACACCCAACAGCCTTTCCGCTGTGGTGAGTGGCGCTGGGGTGACCTCCAGTGGGGCCAACTCGGGAGCCGATCCCTCGCAGTCGCTGGCCAATGCCAGTGCTGGAAGTGAGGAGCTATCGGCTGCCCTGAAGGTGGAATCGGTGGACCTGGTAGCGGCCAGTCAATCGCAGTTGTACGGCGGATGGAGCTCCATGCAGGCACTGCGCCCCAATGCGCCACTTTCACCGGAGGACTCGCTGAACTCCACCAGTTCGACCAGCCAGGCTCTGGATGTCACCGCCCACCAGATGTTCCATCCGTATCAGCATACGCCGCAGTATGCATCCTATCCGGCACCCGGTCACGCCCATTCGCATCACGGACATCCCCATCCGCACGCACATCCGCATCCCCAGTACGCGGGCGCACATCCGCACTATCCGCCGCCCAGTTCGTCGGCACACTTCATGCCGCAGAACTTCAATGCCGCCGCCTTTCCTTCGCCCTCGAAGGTCAACTACACAACGATGCCGCCACAGCCGTTCTACCACTGGTACTAGAATCGGAGGGACACGGATCCTCCACCTCCTCCTCCGCGAGCAGGAGCAGGTGTCACCAGATCCCTGGGACAAGTCGCCAAAGATGTACATATTGAGCAGGGGACGAAAGCAAAAATAACATTTCTTGTGTGGAGCAGTACAGACATTTTCCGTTTGGGAAAACCGCTGACAGACTCGCTCCCAAAACAATATAGTTCCAATTCGTAGACCTAAGCCTAGAAAATAGCACCAACTAGGATTAGAGCTTAAGATGAGTAGCCTAAGTAGCAAGTGCCTTTAAATAAAATAACTAAGCTAATTTACACCGTACTCCATGGTCTTTCACTTGAAACGCTGGACACGCTGGCCATTCAGCAGCCTTGACACGCTTCCGTACGCAGCGGGAAATGGGAAATCCTCTGGGCCATTAGAGCCTTTAAGTAGCTACGCATTCCACGGACCTGGCTGGAGACCTCAACAGTCGCCCCGGGTGAGATTCCTGCTCTCGGAACTCCCGATCAAGCTGTGAGCGGGTCGCTCACTTTCCGGAAAAAGAGAAAACTCCCGAAACGCAAGACGTTCCATCAAAATAGCCAAAATAGTGAAGACAACTCCAACCGAGGTGTTAATTGCCCCCTCGATTCCATCGAATAGAGTGTTGCTCTGTGGAGTAATTGCCCTCGTTCGGACTTACCTCAAATTCACACCTCATCCTCGGGGATCTGCCCATCCATTCTACGTGTCCGAGCGATGGCAATTAATGAAGTCATTATCCTTGAATCCTCACCTCCAGACAGCTCAGACAGCCTAAGGCACTGGCTCTATTATTTTAATCTAGAAAGAACTCCTAATCGCTATATGTTTTCCTGGCCATCGAAGTGAAAAGTAAATATTGACTTTACAATCGACTTAGGATTCGGCAAAGGGCTTTCCAGGTAGACTGAAAGATTTGCAAGATCGCACAGATTGCACAAAACCCATTTAGATCTAAGATCTTTTCGAAACTATAATCTCCTGACTTGAGACCTTGCTAACCGTCATTCTTTCATCCTTAGACACAGAACCTAATGCCAATTTAATAGCGCCCATCATGGCCATAACGCAACTGGGTTAATAAACCAATTACGATTTTAATTCGCTGCCCACTGAGATGGGGTGAAAATACACTCGGCCAGAGTAGCTGAGAAGAAAGCTTCGATCGGCGAATCATTAAATTCAAAATATTACGCATTAATTTTCGGTAGCGATATAAAATTACCCAGCAAAGCTGCGAGTGGAAAAGCTCGACGATGTAACCTCCAAAAACTGAGGGGCTTCTGTGGCGATAATGGCAGTTATGGTTACCCGGAGATCATGGACATATGCCGATCTCCCTGCCCTGGCAATGGGCACTAGCACCATACCCTCCCCAAAAGGCCGTGATTAATGAGCTGACAAAGTGTTGAACATCAAAGGCAGGGAAAACAGTAATTTACAACGACGCAACGCGACTCGAGAGGAAATTTAATTTAATTTTTTATTAATTGTTTCCGAGCATCTGGGGCAGGCAGAACCCGATCGAGACTGAGATTGAGATTGAGATCGAAATCTACCTGCTGATCCGATGATGAACCAATAAACCCAGGCGTTGCCTGGCACATAAGCAGCGCAAAACCTCAAAATATTTACTCGACAGCAAGGTGGACTAACCCAAAATAGGGATTTGCGAGCGATTTGCGAATCAAAATTTCCAGTTCCAGGAGGTGGCCTTAAGGTTGCGAAAGGATTTGTAGCGTCAGTGGCTGGCTGTCCTGCTCGCACTCGCACTCGCACTCCCTTTCTCGCAGCCAGGATTAGGCCGTTTCGGAAATAATCCTTTGCTGCCAGGAAGAATGCAGTAAACGGCGCACAGCCCTTCGGACCAGGTCAACTCGTTTTCGGCCCGTTTACGATGGTGCCATAAACTTTTATTTGCTGTCATTCTTCGTCCTCGTGCGCGGTGCTCATCGCTCAGCCGGGACACAAACCCCTTTCCTCGCAGGATAATGGGTCCTTCGCAGGCAAGAGTTAAGCCAGCCGCGTAGGAAAGGCTTAGCTTTCTCTCGGGCAGTCAGTCAGTCGGTCCACCAGTCCAGTCCAACCGAGTCAAAGTCAGGTAGAGGATGTGCTCCGTCCTTTCTCCCGAGTCTCGAACTGCTGCGATAATCCCTGCTAATGAGGTGTCCTGTGCAAAGCAGAGCTGTGGGCATCGCGATATGCGAGGCGGATGAAAGTCTATAAGTCAAGGATAATAATGGCATGTAGGCGGATTACGGAGATTGTAATGAAACGCTCCAAATGAATGAAGCATTCATGCCATCATTAACACCATAAAATTATATTTAGATAAGGACAAAGAAGCCTATCAATTAGGTACATTTAATAAATACATTTTTTATATGTAAGATAACCCAATTTAAAACTACACATTTTCCATTGCTTACATGTAATTACACAAATGGAAACTATCTAAAGAAAATGTGTACACGTTTTTGGATTTGATTTTTGTTAATTCCTAATCATTAATATTAATTAATAAAAGAGCAGGAAATGTGAAAAATCGAATTGTTCTAAAACTTATTTAAACGATTTGGATACCAATATGGGAAAAGCAAATAAATCTTAAAGGGTAAAGTTTTACAAAAAAATTTGTTTTACTTTTAAACCAAGTGCTAAGGAAAAGTGGAGTGAATTGCAATATTTATATATAATAGCTAATCGTAGAACAGCATATTGTAGTTCTGCTCTTAAAGTAACCGACCAAGCAGATATTGGGATCGTATAGTATCTACAACCCCTTGAGACCATTTGTCAGCAGCTACACTTGCACACCACGATCCGTCCAAACAGTTTCCAGCCGTATTGGCAAACATTTCGGTTTGGTCTGTTGGGCCAACTACTCGTACTGTGATCGCTGTGATCGCTGTCATCGCCGATGTAGGAAGAGATCGAACAGGCTATAATGCGTGCATATCGGGTGAGTCCTTGGCTCGTCCTCGAGCTATCCCACTGACTTGCAGCGGACTGGGAGTCGAGCGCATGCTGTTAGCGCACAAATTGATTTGTCAAATCGGGGCGCACAAGGACATTGCCATCATTAACGATGATTGCTTGAGTACCCGGACCCTAGGATCCGTATCCGTATCCGGGCGAAGGTCGTTGCGCAGTCGGTGCCAACTTTGGGCATTGTCAACACTTTGCGTACCACCACCAACTGTTTCTGTTTCTGTTTCTGTTGCTGTTTCGCGCCGTCTCTTTCGTCCGCCCTATGTGCGTCTCTTTCGATGCGAAATGGTTGGAGTTTTATTAATAAACACCTTGCAAGCAAGAGAAAACGGGATGGCTGCACGGAATGGTCTCTGTGCACTCGCTCTTTGATCTCTGGAAAAACAGTCGTAATCGATTTGGAATGCTTGGCGGGATCTGCTGCTCCTTGGCTGGCAACTTGTCAGCTTCCTTTTGGCATCCCTGCCCAGCAAGTGTCTTCTGTTTCTGGCCAAGTCGGCCGGCTGCTGAGCGGTTCCATCGCCCTCGGATCGGAGTGCCAAAGTTAACGTGGCCGGAACGGTTACGCTACTTTCCACCAATTAAGCGGAGCTACATGTCGGATTGGCTGGCTAATGTAGGTTGTATTCGGAATCGGATATGCAAAAGTTGATCGGCTGGTAGGGGGTTAATAAGGTGCGGCAAAGGTAACTGCCTTTGTTGGCATTCGGTAACCTTGAATATTTTGTGTGGAAAGTAATCTTAAAGTAGAGTAATGAATTGCTACCCATTTTGACATTTATTAGCATCAAATGTTTCTCAGCCCAAATGTGAAGATTTCTTACAGTTTTTGTAAGGTAAAAATGGTATTTTAATAGGTACTCTGGTGCTCTAACCTACAAGCCTACACGTATGTGTTCACTTAAGCCTTATAAATGTCTTTCTAAATGTAGTGTTCTGGCATTTAATCACTTCCCATTTGAAATAAATACTATCTTAAAGCTCGATCTGAGCTTGCTGCACTTACCTCGCCACCTGAACAGGTGACTCCACAGCCCCAACCCCCGAATTTCTTGCTCACACACAATAGCTCAAAGCCAATTTCATGAACAATTCGAGCAATATGAGCCATCCAATTCAGCATTTGGCCCAATCCAAATGGTAATACGCTCGCCTCATGCCGACATTATTATTAATGATAAGCACAAGTCGCCCTTTTTGCGGCGGCGGGGCAACAATGGAGAGCACTGAGAGAAAAATATGGGTTCTTTTCAAAAACATATCATTGGAGCCTTACCAATTGTATAATGATCTAGTTAAATTTTGTATTTGTAGTTAAAAATCATTTTATAAATTATTTAAAATTATAAATTAAAAATCTAATTTTATGATGGGTCTGAAAAGCTAACACTGATCATTTTTCTGCGCCCAGTGCTCGCAGTTCGATTTCGATTTTCGATGTGGGAAAAGCGCTGTGTTCTTATCGCCGCGTTTCTCTTGGGGAACTGGCATATTAATGGTTCATTACGGTGACCCGCTGGCCCGATCCGCTGTCGACCCGGTCTGCACATGGACACGGAGGTGGACGTGGATATGGACTTGGGTGCACCGCACAGCTAGCAGACTGGCAGACTCAGTGGTAGCTCCTTGTGGACGCGGTGCGCTTGGGGTTTCGATGGCTTTGTTTTGTGCCGCGATTGTGGGCTCGGTACTGTGGGGACTTGCACTGACGCCTGGCGTGACGGTTTTAATTTTATTTTATTATTATGTATATGGTGGCGCACGGTGCTTGCAGTCTATGGCAGTCCAGAGCCACCGATTCACCCCCTTCGCCACCGCTTTTCCCGCCACTAGTTGGGCATTTTATCATGAACTTGTTTTTATGGCCGGGTCTTGGCGAGCTGCCTCGTAATTAGTTGTGGTGCTCCTGCGGCAGCGCCACCTAGCGGCCGTGGCGGGAGTAACGAACGACATTGCCCGACATTTTCAGGACCCAAAGCTAATGAAGCAACAGCCCACCACCCCGGAGCCCACCTATTCCCCCCTAGATGCCTCAGACTTTCGGGCTTCATGGACGCGTGCAAATTCCATTGAAAAAGAAGTTTAACTCCGCTTTTATTCCTCGACCTCCTGGCTTTATCTGCATTGGCCCGGCAATTTACGTGGTTCGTATTTTGTTACTTGGCTTCTTTGTATTGTTTTGCAGTTCCGCTGAGTTTCCTCGAGTCGCGGCTCCACACACAATGTGGCAAGCTGAAGTTGCCGCGGCAGCCACTAATGTTGCATGCGGAAATTGGAGTTTGACATGTGCCCATGAGGGCTTTAGATATACACGTGTATATGCGAGTGTGGTATGTAAATTACAGCCAAACTATCGTTAAACATTTAAAGAAGCTCGTCATAGTTTCAAGTTGCTGTACAATTTTGGTAAATGAGAAATATATTAATATTTTCTATATATCGTGTATATTACTTATATTTCTATTAAGCAGTTTGGATTCGCTACACATGCTGCAAGCATGAATATAAATCCATTTAGCATTTGAAAATCTTTATTGAAACCCTTAGTATTCTTCAAGTAATGGACCCTTAAGATAGTAAGCATAAGATGCATATACAAAGTTTTTAGTCGTTCAGAAAACCGCCGAACGGCAGCGACGAAGTTCTGACTTCTTCTCCTCCAGCGTGTCCACGCCGAATCCATGCCACAGTGTATCCGGCGGCTTGCTCCACCGCACAAAATATGTTTTATGCACGGCGACCGGCTGGGTCTTGGACTTGCTCCTGGTGTCCAAGCGCCGGCGGAAGGGCCAGAGGAACCAGTGGAGTGGTCCTCGACTTGTGGAAGGCAGCTGTCCGGAAGCCAATGATTGGATCGCCTCCAGCTGCAGCGTGGGATGCGGCTGCTCCACTATCACGGTAGCTGGCTGAGGACTGCGGCTTGGCGTATTGGTAGTAGTTAACCTGGTACTGCAATCGAAGATCTCCATCTCGTCCTGATTTCGTGTCGTCCAGAGCTGCAGGCAGCTGGATTGTGGTGAAGGAGACTTCTCATCCGATTCCTCCGGAATGGGGGAAACGCGACTGCCACGGTTACACTTGAAGCAACGTGAAATCTTGGACCTTGAAGGGGGCGGAGAAGGATCTGGTGGTGGCATTTTAACCAGGATAAAGTGGTCATTCAGCAGACAGACATCCGACACCTTCTCGTACCTCGGCTCTTCGCCGAAGAAGGCATCCAAGTCGACGTTCTGCTGGTAGATGCGGTAATCCTCTCCAAGACGATTCGACTGATCCAGCTCCTGTTTCAAAAGACTGGACTTGCGGCATGTTCCGATAGTCTGGACAGGATGAGGCGGCGTCCAGACAATCCTTTCGGGGGACTGGTTCATGAGGCTGCGGTGCAACAAGAGGATCCTAGCGAAGATAGGACCATGAAGGCGATGGTTGAAGAACATCCTGGCTGAATTTTATACAAGCAGGCCTGCCAAAAGTTGAGATAAAAGTAAGTTATTTCAAGAAGCTAATAGCGGTAAATGAAAGGAGTGCGATAAGGCTAACTATGATAGCATACTTTCTGGCTATTGTTAAAAATCAACCAAACCTCTTACTTAAAAAAAAACACGGAATTAAGTTTTCAATTTTTCAATTTTGAAGGATAATTGAAAAATGCAATAATTATTTGACGTAGCAAAACTTTGTTAAACATTTTCACATCCGTCTCAGATCTCTTGCGTTTTAAGTGGGCCAAGTTTAGATTGGTTTTTGGATATAGGTTACACAAAATTGACTGGCGTTTTTCTTGTCGGACAAGCATATTATCCTTCGCTTGACTTTTGACACTGCACTTGGCCAAGAAACGGAGGAGGACAGGAAGCGGCAGACAGGCGTCGAGAGTCCTTCGCCGGCTGGTTCCTCGAATTTGCTACCAATGCCAACAGCAACACAGCAACAGCAACAACTGGCCGTATTTTATGCCCCACGAAAACAAAAGTTATATTTATTATTTTGACAGGTAAACAAATCACGAGCTCACCGCACTCACACAGACACACAGGCGGTGGGGAAAACAACGAAATGCAGGCAAGGAGACACTCACATTTTGACGCTACCCTGCCCTGTGCGGTCTTCTTCTTGCTTCTTGCTTCCGGTTTCCGCTTTCCTCTCCGCTGCCAATTGGGCGTTGTTTGCCGCTCGGCTCACCAACGGCAACTGAAGCCGCCTTTCAGGCCGCCGTTGAATGCAGCGCAGCCACATGCGTGGCCAATTAAATACCCTTTCGAAATGAGGCAGCATGAAATCTGCGTGCATTTTGCCTTAGCTGAAGTGCATAGGCAATAAGTCCTAAAGCAAAAGTTTGATTTTTAGGATAGAAGTAGGTGCTAGGGATAGAGTTTGCTAGAGATATACAGATTATATTTAATTTAAATATTTATTATATTTACATAACTTATAAACAAAAAGCTGAAATTGCAAATTAAAAGCTTTAATAAACTGGTATAGAGTATGTATGCTTCGGTTTTGCATTCGTCGTTAGCTTTCACTTTTTGTTTAGCATGTTAATGGAAGGACGTTTAGACGAATTGATGGTTGACAATTAGCAAAACATACCAAGTGCAATGTTTTTTAATATCTGAAAAAAGAACTTGTTACATTAATGGAATAAAGGTACATAACAAATAGTGCTATCCAATGTCAAGGTTACATACATATGTTTAATTTGTTTCCATTTTCTTCCTAATCTTTTAGTTGTGTTAAGCACTGAAATAGCTAATAGATTGAAAAATCTTTTGTTAATAAAAGTAATTCTTCCTTTATTGGCCTATATTTCAACACGATTATCTTTAAAGTAATATATTTTTACTAACAGAAAATGATACAGGTTTTTATGGGCCAAAGTTACCCGCGTAAACATGGCGCATTAGTGGCTATTTTTGACATGATTGAATTAGATATATTCCTGGTCTATGCTATAGGTCTATTACGCTGTTTGGGCTCGTCGATTCCAATCTTATTTCCCAACTAATTCAGGTGCCTGACATGGGGTATTGATTGTTAATGCACGCCACATCGATAAGTCAAATGAAAGCAGAATATAAGGGGGTGGAATAGGGGAGAATATTGGAATGGAGCCATAAAGACTAAACATTAAGCAACAAGCTGCCCCAAGACGAATAGCCCCACCCATTAATCATGGGGAAGTACATAATAGGCAGAAATTCTTTGTTTACTTTGGTTTGTGGTCGTGATTATTTGAGCAAAAGGCTAGGCGTTAAAGTTGCGTTTGTTCTCTGTTCCGAATGGGGAACTTACAATCATTATAGGTATTCTTTATGTACTTAGAAACCTTTTAATAATTTTTAACATTTGGTTGCACACAAACGTTACAATGTTAACTAACTGTCTGCAAAAGTGCAATGCTCGTCACTGTTGTTGCTTTCATACCTGTTACTTCTAATGCAAATGGGTATACTAGGCTTCTTAAAAAGAAACTTAAGGTTATGCCCATCGAAAATATGAGAGTTTTTTGATTCTCAAATTAAACAAGGTTAGAAAAAGATGATGGCGGCCTCATATACTTTAAGTAAACGCGATGTACACATACATTTTATTTAAATTAGTTTATTTATATTAAACATGCTGACGTGGGACATATTCAAAGTACGTAAACGAAGTAATGGGTATCAGATAGGCAAGAAACTCTTTCTTATATTATATGTTATTATGGCCACTACTGTTTAGTTGGGATGCTTATTGCACTCGAAATTGACACCAATTATGTGAACGGGTCGTGGATCGCATGAAATTGAACGGCAAATGCGCGGAAAGCCCTTAAATGACCTTCCAACAAACTGATAATAAAACCAGAAATACTCAATATTTTCGAGTTGCTGAACTGTAAGATACCTTATTACATAACACAAATAATGTACTCTCAAACAAGGCACATTAGTTTTGAAGTTTTTTAAAAGACACAATATAGAATAGGTTGAAGAGTTATAATATACATACATACATATGTATATGTTCTTACCGTCATTTTTTATTCCGCATGTTATTAATATTAATATACCCACTTTCCGCACGAGTAAAGGGTGTAACAGCGAATGAGAACAAAAGGGCGTAATAAAATGCGTTCGAGTAAAAGTGATTTTCGAATCGAAAATGCATATATAATACATACTTGAATGCTCTTTGATGATCAGCAATGAACACACTGGATAGACACATTATCTACGAAACACTTCCCTGCTCTCTTTTAACTTTTTATGATCGTTGAACTTGAACTTGTCAGCGAACTTCCGCTTACTCATCTTGAAAATAAGCAAAAACAGAGCCTGAAAACTGTAAATCATGCTTAGCCAAGTTGGTTTAAGCCACGTTTTTGCTTCCCGGTCTTTTGTTTTCGTCTGGACCGCAATGAAGGTCAATGAAGTTGTTTTTCTTATTTCTGTGATGGAAAGGGAAACAAAGTGAACATAATTTTTTCAGTTTTCAATGGCTGTGGCTCCAAGGATCGCGTTCCAGCGCTCTTCCAATCCATCCGCTCTCTTAAGCCGCTCTCGGAGCTTCCACTATTCCCGACTTTGCAGCGTAGGCTTCATTGGGTTGGAAGGCCTGAAACTGGAATCATTTGGCGCCGAGCAGCCAGACATATCGGTCGTTCCAGTCTCGACTTTGGTTTCGGATCTTCTGCAAAACCAAAGATAACAATCCATTGGGAATAATCATATTGTGTAAATAATGCATATTATTCATTTAAAATCGTATTTGCGAATTAGATTTGAAAACATTTAAATATAGTGTAAACTGTGTGATTTGTGAAAGTGATTTGAGTGGCTTGCAAATAGATTAAAAGACCTCTAAACTGAAAACAAGTTTTTTATTGCAGGATATTAAACAGCAAACCAATCAATTATATCAAGTATTAAATGAATGCACAAACCTATTAACTAATGATGTGATAGCTAGTCAAATCAATTAAGAACTATCCATTTTTTATGTCATACCTATTAGTATATATAGTTTAATTGTTGACCCTAAAATACGTTGGTAAAAGTACATAGTTATGGTCTAACTGATCATTATTATTCACCTTTGCGAAAACGAAAATGTATAACATTTAAAATTTTTCATAGAAGTAATTATAGCGCTGTATCCTAAACCAAAATGAATGCCATAAATTAATTTACGCTTAATATTATACGTAATTACGTAATTTGCGATTAGACAACATAATATAACAGGGAAAAGTATTGTTACCACCCTCGTTGCATTTTATGGTTATGGCTTACGGTTGTTGCAACAAACATTTGGCTTCCCCATTGCAGCAGGCCATGTGTCTGCCCCTTGCCAAGAAATTCAAAGAGCCGATGGTGCAAGAGAACTGCAAAAAGAGAATAAAGAGGCACTTGCACTTTTTGGCCAGTAGAGTGCGAAGAAATTTGTAAGGGGAAAATATTTTAATTTTGATATTATAGAGCTGTTTTTGAAGTTGAAGTACTTGCAGGTACCAAAACTATACATGAAATGTAGTGCTCTTAAGTGATATTTGTAGGTGATTATTATCGTATTAAATATATAAAATGGAAAAAAAGTATTTCAAAATGTATGGTTGAAACTTAAAAATGTTTAGTATCACTATCGAAATAAGCCCCCTTTCCTACGCTCCTTCCACCCGTTTCTTCGTGTGCGTTTGTCTCTTTTCTGTGTGCCACATGCCACATGGGAGTGCACGTAATTTTCCATTTAGTGGCAGGCGAATCGAAAACGAAAGTGGAAATGTTGCACTGTCGCTGGTGGCTCCATCACCTCCTCGCTCGCCCACGCCGCTCGCTCTTGGCCAGCCGGTTGTAAAGTCGAGGAAGAAACTGAAGTGAAGAAACCCAAACTCAAAAGCCAAAAACTTGTGAAAAGGAAATCCGCAAAAGCGGAAGTGCCAGTCCAGTCCAGTCAGTCAAACGATCCGTGACTCAAAACCATTATTTCTCATTATAGCCATTGCATCGCACTTGGTTCTGCCCGATTAAGCTGTCAAAGGGCACCGGATTTCGAAAGCCAGGGAACCCGTATACCCGATAAGAAACCCTCACCATGATAGAACGAGAAATTATCCAGTAAGTGTTACAGCTTATCGGTTGTTTGACCATGCAAGTATATGGCACAGATGAAATGCTGCAGCACAATCAGTTTATGCAGTTAAAACAATATATGGTAGACAGATTTCACTTTTTTGTAATTTGTTTTTATGTCAAACGTACAGCTCTAAATATAATATGTTATTTTTAGCACATTCACTATTTCACGTTCATTTGTCTAGTAGCTTTGGTGGAATCCACCGATAGAAGCCTCCATTAAACGCTATTTTCCAACCCGGGGAGCCTTGACTGTCACTCGCTTGGCCCCTCGAG
Organism: Drosophila orena; assembly: GCA_005876975.1. Taxonomy (NCBI): domain Eukaryota; kingdom Metazoa; phylum Arthropoda; class Insecta; order Diptera; family Drosophilidae; genus Drosophila; species Drosophila orena. The sequence goes on along the minus strand of VCKV01000031.1, from coordinate 17 downwards.
CACCCGAAAAAGGGGCC